>ML219025.1:40883-91358 GCA_004785975.1 Popillia japonica | reverse complement strand
TAGTTTTCTTGGTACACTATCAAACGCTTTTTTGAGGTCTATGAAGGCGAGGAGTTGGGCAAAAATTAATCAACTGTATTAAAACTATGTATAAGAACTCAAGAAATTACGTTAGAACCAGGAACACAAGATCTGAAGAATTTGTAACGACGGAGGGTGTAAGACAAGGAGGCGTCCTCAGCCCAGTATTATTTAATATAATAATGGACGATGTAACAAAAGAAACAAAGAAGAAAGTTAAGAAAATGACGGTGGGTTACTGCAACATGGAACCGGTCGAGATAGCAGAGAGCATCTTTGCAGATGATTTAGTGATTTATGCGAAAAATAAACACAGCCTCCAACGTAACTTAGATATATGGGCAGAGGCTCTGAAGAAGAAGAACTTAACAATAAACGTAGAGAAAACCAAAGTTATGATAATAGGTAAAAAAGATGAAGAAATACAAATAAAACTTGATGACATTGAAATAGAACAACTAGAAACCTTGAAATACCTAGGGGTGAAAATACATAAAATAGAAACTATGGAGGCAGAATTGAATGACAGGTTAGATGCAGCAGCAGCACTTTATTACTCCCTGAACAATCCGTTCCTGAGAAGACGAGAAGTGTCAAGGAAAACTAAGAACTATATTTAAGTATGTACTGATATACGGAAGTGAAAGTTGGATACTGACGAAACGAATGGAAAACAAAATCCAAGCAATGGAGATGAGGTTTCTAAGAGGAATAATGGGAATTATAAAAAGAGACAGAGTAAGGAACAGTAAAATAAGGGAAGAACTTGAAGTACGGTCGCTGAAGGAAGATATACAACGAAGTCAATTAAGATGGTTTGGTCACTTGGTAAGAATGGGAGAGGAGAGAACAACAAGAAAAGTATGGCAAGCAAGATGATATCAGAGAAGACCAAGAGGTAGACCAAGGAAATCGTGGGACAGGCAAGTGGAAGATATATTAAGAGGCAAGGGAATGTCATGGAGAGAGGGGAAAAGAATGGCAGTCAACAAGAAAGAATGGGCAGAGATGATACACGGAACAGAAAGAAATTAGAATAAAATAATAATTCTAACACCTAACGGTAAATAAGGTATTGATAATATATATATATATATATAAGTTTTCAAGTTTTTTTCCAAATTTTGAAGTAAAGCTGGACTTGTTTCAAATTTTCTTGTATTCAGGTCCTGGATAAGACATTTCTAGAAAAGTTCGAGAATAGGTTCAAAAAAAAGGTTGCAAAAAATATTGTCAACAGATTTTACCATTTGGTTCTTACGTTTCTAATACATAAAACAATTATTATCCAAACCACCCACTCCGTGATTTAATAGATTTTGTGCCTGAGTATTAATGGTCCAGGAATCCGATTAGCAAAGCCTTGCTCGGAATCTGTTCATTCGCAAAGAAAAAACAAAAAAAATGTTGAGTGTTTTGCGGACGATCACATTTCTTTTCATGGAAATATTCCAGGAAACTTGGATAGAATAGATATTTGCCTTTTGCGTATTGTTAGAAAAGTTGCTATCCAGAAAGATAATTGTCTTTGTGATATGGAACAAGTTACTAATAACAGAACATCTTGTGTATTAAACTGGTATCGTCATATGAGACCGTCAGCTTGAGTTATTTACCAGTTTGCTCAAATTGGTTTCGTTTCCTTGTCTTTAGATTCATGAGTTATTGGAAATCTAAAACAAAAATTGAGAAGAAATTGTTCAGATTTTTTCCTCATAGTTTTTTGCCAAGTTGATAATCCTCTTCCATCTTGAAAATAATGCTTCTCTTTTATTAAAACAATTGCTAGAGTTCGTTACGAAACAGCTGCACCAATATTGCGACTACATGTGAGTAGTGTTTCCATGTATTTGACATCGGTAATTATTATTTTTTATTTCGGTTTTGAAAAGTAAGTATCTACCAATTACCCACAATGCAGAAAAAAATCGATTATGTGGAACAGTATTTCATGGACTCTTAAATGTGACAAAGGCCTAAGGTATTTAAACTGTTTGATACTGATTTATAGTTTTTTAGTGTGTTTATTAAATGTGGCGTTTGATATTAAGGGTGATAATACACTTTCTCTAATTCAAAGCCAATTCTGGTCAATGTTCGACAAGAACTATTATGTATTTGGACCCAAACTATTCCTGATTTTATTACTGGATACTGATCTGCGCCAGCGTTGGAAACGATTTACAAATGTGACAGAAGTTGCAAATTATGATGTTGAAGATTTTGATACTAGTTGTAATAAATGCCTAACAATAATGATGTACGACACCAAATTCGAGTAAGTGCGACACCTGAAGCTTAGTTACAAAATGTATTGCGTCAAGATCAGTTCTTGTTCCCGTTTGTACTGGTCTTACTTATAAAACTTTGGATCTCCCCTGTCTATCTAAGACCTACGATCCATGGAAATATTCCAAAGTTAAATGCTCACAGTGATTATGGCGCCTTGCGGATTTGTCATTGAGAGAAGCTGAAAGGAACAGAGAAAATTTATCCAAAATTTCTAATTTCCTTTTTTTGATTTCAATTCTGCAAGATTTTTTTGCGGAACTGCAGAAGATTTGAAAGGTTATAACGCACTCCTGTATATGCAAGAAGCCCATCACCATTAATACCTTCTTTAGATATCAGGCAACAATTTCTACAACTTGGAAAATCTTCACCAGTTTTGGGCAAAACTAGAATTGGTGCTTGCACCAAAAAATCTTTATCTATTCTATTACTCTTAGGAATCCTGTTGGAAAGCAATATTCGGTATCCCCCCCTCCTATTTAGAGATTTTGTCTTTATAACTAACATTTCCAAACAGTAGTCTCATATGATCTGATGGTAAAAACTTTAGAAACTCTTTTATGTCTTGGCTTTTAAAATGATTGGACATCGTTTTGACTTACTCTTATGTATCAGCACCAATTTTAACCTATTTAAGTAGTTAAGAATCTAAACTATATTCAGGAACTCATAGGCAGTCCAATAGCAATACCAAATCTTTCATTGCGTCAATTTTTCTTTAGAAATATTCTACAATCGAGTGCTTGTGAATAGATGGCGTGTTATAAGTTTTATATATGACTTGCAGCATCTTAGTCCACAGCATTAAAATGCATGAAAGGTATAATTAAATAATTTTTGGCCTAAGACGAAAACAATTTAAAAAAAGTCTTGCGTAACGTAATTGTTCTTTTGCCTTTTATTGTTTCCATTGACATACGTTCTAAACTCATATCTCATATACATCACATATGCACCTATCATCATCTGGTGCACGGCAAAACGACCATCGACGACAGCATGCATGCGTCCGAAAAAATTTGCAGTTGATTCGAGTCGTATCCATTTTTATTGGACCATTGAATCGAATAAATCAATTGCGCCTCATCTAACTACCGGCGAATGTAGAGTGAAGTACTGGTAGTATACAAGCTTTATGTCCTCTCTATGTGTGTACGGTGACGTCAGGGTTGCCAACCCAAAAACGTCCGCCCGGTACCCGTTAAATACTTATCAGCGAGCGCAAAACAAATGCTATTCATTTAGAGTCGATGGGTCGGCCTGTATGTATGAGTGTTCGTTTTCGTTTATCAGCGGTCATGCATGACTTTTTGCCGAGATACATATTTTGGTATTTATTGTACGTGGGGGTTTACGCTTCGTTGCCCCCAGTGCCACCGTTCGAAAGGTATAAATCATTAGAAGTGCGTTGGTAGCGAGAAATTAAAATTCGCTGTAGATGCAGTCCTCCTGTAAAATGTGTTGATGAATATTTAACGAATTTACTTATTTTGTGGCGTACAGTTATGTTGCTAGTGTTTAATAGTAACGATATAAACGAGCGAATACTTATTAGAATCCCTGTATGTTTGTTGATTATTTGTTACAGAGTATCATATCACAATTGTGTAACATGAAAACCACACACTGAGCATCTTTTGTGCGGATAATTGTATCTATTGTGTTGGTACGCGTGCTCCCTTCTTCCTGTTTGTTAGTACTTTGCTGGTGGCAAAATATTCCGGACGTGTGGTCCAGAACGACGCCCGCAACGTCGCCGTAGCGTTTGCCTACGTAACCTGATATCAAGAGCTGATTTAACAATTGTTTCATCAAAAGTGTGGCGAAATATGAAGCCACTCACGTAACATCAAATAAATCAGACACAACAAGAAAAACTAATTTTTCTTCTAAAGATTACAAACACAAAGGCCAATGCGATAGAATAAAACGACAAAAATCTCTGAAAAATGGAGACAAAAGCCAATTCTCGCCTTCAAGTCTTCGTCAAATTTTAACAAATATAACGTAGGTGGCTATGCGATAACGGTCGTTCTTGAAAACGACAAGAACGCCGACTACCATAACTGGCGAGCATTAGGTAGTACAAAGCTTCGAAATCGTCACAAGAGGAGAGAGCAAACGCTGATGTCGGTGGCGTCTTGCAGATCATAGAACGCTTTGTCTGCCTCCAGATCAATACTACGAGGCTCTCTCGCGTGACGTCATATCTCTCGGCCATCTTGTCATATCGCCTCCATTTCGAAAGATGCGATCTCCGCGTGGTGAAATGTCCTCTACAGCCGCCCCCGCGCCTCTCCGCCACGTTTCTAACTCCGATGCGCCGAAATATCCCTCCACCATCGCCGCCGCTACCGCTACCACCACCGTCGAATACGTTCGAACCTTCTTACCCTTCTAACCGCTCCCTTGATGTAGCTCGACTTGGGGGGTTGATTAGGGAAACCACGATTTCGATTTAAATTAAATTGATGGAGTTTCTTGTTAAGAATAAAACCAGACATTCTTTACGCGATTTTCTGTTTGGTTTATTCAGTTAACATCAATGGTACTGCTGGATTCACTTGTTTTGTTTTCAATTTTGTGGGGAGATTAGAATCAAGAAGAAGTGACCAGAGAGAACGTCGGACAAAAATTAATTTGTGCAAATATGTCATGTACATATCTATATTTGCGAGTATATGTTGTACATACATTACTGAGAAGTCCAATGCATGAAGATGGCTAGTACAGTTTTTGGACAATATGACAACTTTCAATTCCTGCGTCCTCCTGGTCAAAATCTAGCTTTCTGCACAATCAATGTTATATTGTATAAATCTTCACCTGTCAGAAATTATTTATTGAAATTGAAGCTGATACTGCAGAAGAAAAGGAATTTTCTGCCATTTTTTAAGTCGAAACGGCTTTTCCATTGTCAAAGTGGCAGGAACTTTTTATATTGATATCGAAAACAAGGCAGGTTTAACAAAAAAGCATTCTAACGTAATAATTCATTATAATTTCTAAGAAAAAGGACAATGTATTGGACATCTCTAGTAGTTTCACATTACTTCTTCATCGAGTTGACTCTCTAGATGACCAATTTCCTCTGAATGGTCCTCTTCATCCAGCTTCACTTCCTCTTGGAATGTCCTTTGGGTGGTCCTCATGGTTTGTGTGGCTAATTCGGAGTCTTCTTCCTGGATCTCCTTGGCTTTTGGATGCCTAAGATCATAAAACAGAAGATAAGATTAGTGTTTGGGTATTATACTCGTACATTGGATCACGCTGATTGGAGTCGCTGTTGTATTGACAGCCCTCTCGAAAAATCCTCATTTGAGTTTCTTCAAGAACTCGTTCAGGTTGTCAAAATTAAAGGAAGAGCTAACACGCAGTGGAAACCTATCTGAGCACCAGTATGGTTTCAGAGAGGGCAGGCAGACCACAGATGCTATTCTCGAGGTATGCAAAATAGTCGACGAAGCAGCAGACTTTTCCCACAAGCATCGGCGGCTATGTGCAGTGATCACCCTAGACGTGAGAAATGCTTTTAACAACGCCTCATGGCAACTAATATTGGAAGAGCTACATACGATCTAGACACATCGACGAACACCTAATCGGCATCATGGCAGCTTACCTATCCGAGAGGAAGATAGTGCTGGAGGCAGAGGGATGAGGACTGTCCAGATAAACAGCAGTGTGCCGCAGGGGTCGCCATTTTAAGAATAGTGGCTTGGATGGACAGGACAGGATTGAAACTGGCTCCAGAAAGAACTGAGGTGGTCCTATTGACAACTAGGAGAAAAATTGCCCCACTAATATTCCAGATACAAGATCATCAAATAAGACCCATGGGCGAGACCAAATATTTAGGGGCCTGGCTGGATACTAAGTCAACTTTTGCGTCACATATCGGACATATCACGACAAAAGCGGAGAAGACAATCGGAGCCCTCTTAGGGCTGATGCCAAATATTGGCGGTCCAGCAGCATCCAAAAGACGGCTGTTGGGAAGCATTGTAAGCTCAGCTATGCTATACGCGGCTCCTGGAGTCTGGAGCAAGGCCCTTAAAAATAAGAAGCTGCTCGCCAAAGTTACCAGGGTTCAAAGGCTGGTAAAGATCAGAATCAGCAGAGCGTATAGGACGATATCTGCAGAAGGGGTTGGTGTTATCGCAGGAGACTCACCAATACAGCTGCTAGTCGAGGAGCGAGTGCAAAGATACCATGGCGTCGGAAAAACTGCAGCCAGAGATCAGCTATACGAACGATGGCAGGAAAGTGGGCAACAGGAATACATGCTGAGTGGACGAGAAGACGAGAAGATTCCGAACGTCCGAAAGTGGGTAGAAAGACCATGGGGAGATACCGATTATTACATCACCCAGGCACTATCCGGCCATGTGTGTTTCCGAAACTACTTATATAATAGGAGACGAACCAGTACCAATGTATGTGACTACTGCGGAGAACTAGATGACGCAGAACACGCGCTTTTTGCATGCCCAAATTGGGAAGGACTTCGATGCACATATACTATAGGGACTGAAGAAGATTTCACCGCTACAACAATGATGAGAAACCTAATGGCGTCAAAAGAGAAATGGCTACCAACATACAACATCGTGCAAAGAAACCAAAGAGAAAGACCAGAGACGTTAGATAAGGCACCACACCGAAGAAATGCGAGAGCGGGTTCCAGCGTGGAAAACGAGTTGCCAGGGGGGTTTTTAGCCCGTAGGAATCCGGCACTACCTGCATACGACAAGCTTGCAGGCGTCTTGCCAAAGATTTTCCCCTCTTTAAAAAAAAGAAAAAAGGTGTCGGAGGACGGCCAGCCAGGATCATCTAGGAACACGAAATACTAATTTCAGGATGCGGTTTCATATTCGCACTACAGGAAGGTTGTTACTTGAAGTTGCCGTCGTCCAGGTTGCAACCTAAACTGCGATCTTGGGCTTCCTCCAAGTTGTCACTATAGCGGTGACATCCGCGTAGATGGCATTGAATACCCGGTGGTCGATGGGTGGGGTGTGGTGTCCCAAACAATCTGCTATTTATGCTGGCGAGGTTCTAGTGTTTGCGGAGAATCGTTGGATAGGTTGTCTTCTCATAATATTTTTGGATATTATGTTCTATTGAAGACAGATCTAGAAATTTAAGTAGTCATGGCAATATACTACGTAAGCTTCTTTGAAATGATTTTGAGAAATTTTTGCTTTGTGGGGATTGGTTCCATCTCCCCATTGTCCATAAACCAGAGTGGTTTTATTAAGATAATGATTTTTCAATGTGTTGCACCACTGAAACCTGAAAAGAGCTGTGAAGTAACTGTGCAGTTTAGAGTTGCTTCACAGTTCCTTGAATGTGGGGCCAGATTACTTTTTCATTCTTGTGTCTTGTGGATACCTTTTTGATCCACTCAAAAAGCAGTTTACTGGGGGTCGTGTAGGAAGTTTCCTCTATGGAGTTATTTTTTGCTTCAATCCATATGGAATGCAATAAAGCAAAGGAAGTCAACTTAGTTGCTTCCTTGGTGAATAATACTTGTCATATATGACGTATACAATAGCTGACAGATAAGCACCTCATGGATAGATGTTCAATGCGTGACCGTCATGTGAGGGTAGCGTTCAAACACACTTCCAGAAGCTTGGCCGAAAAATGATAGGTTGTTCTTCTGTTGCCAGTGAATCCTAGTTCCATTGTTTTGTCTACATTGAAGGTCAACTAATTGCATTGCAACTATTCACTTCGTCCTCCATTTTGACATCCACAACACCTTCCTCATTTTCGAGAAAAATGAGGATAACATCTGCAGTTCTTAAATTTGGCCTAAACCATATTGATGTCTGTGTAGATAATAGATTTGATTAAAAAAAAACTTGAGCAAGAATGCAATTGGTCTGTAGTTGCTGTTATTATCCAAAGAGACATTCTTGAAGGTTTTATTTTTGCATTTTTCTCTTTACCAGTAAAATACGGTATTCGATGTACGTAGGTGTATAATTACAAAGGTGTAGAAAATCAGTCTGTATTCTTCTTTACAAAGCGTAGCATAAGAACCAGTAACGAAGTATTAGACGTTACATACGTATTCGTGTATAAACGTACTAACCGGCATTATTAAGATGCATTAAAACCTTATCTGAAAACGTGGGGACAAGAGCGTATTCAGACACCAACAAACACCACTCCCATTCTGAGAATCTTCCGCGTTCGCAAGCTTTCGTTATCTGCGGAGCATACTTAAACGAGACAAACGATGTGCACAGTACGGACAATTTTCTATATACATATATATACATGCACACACAGATACATGCAGAAGAAGCTGGACCAGAGACGGAAAGCTCTCCGCAGTAACGAAAATAGAAACAACGAGAACGAGTTTGAGGTTTATGCAAAGTAACTATAGCACCTTAGCAAACGGCGTAGTGCGAGATTTATTTGTGTTATCCTAAGGATTCGATCGGTCTCTTAATAAGCTATAAGTATGCAGATGGATCTTTTGTTGCTCGCCGTTTCGTTCCTTTTTTTTTGTTTAGAATGACACTTATTGTCAACCTACTATATTTTGCTGATGTATTATATCTTCATCATATTATGGTGAAGTATAAATTAGAGTCAAGTAGTCAAATATAAAAATTTATAAATACGAAAAGAGCTGTAGTTTATCTATATCAAAAACCTGGGGTGAACCAGTTCAATATTGGAGACGTTTAAGTGGGCGGCTACCCCCAGCGCCGAGGGGTTTAATCTCTACTTCTGGTCGCTTAGATAAGGTAATCGCATTCGAAATCGCCCTACACACTCTCAGTTCGTGTACAACGATATATGCGTATATAGATATGTATTATAAACGTCCCTTCATGAATCACGGCCTATATTATTTGGGGTTGACACCATCTATTAAAAGCTTATCCGAAAATAGTTACGAAGCCATACAGCATTGGCTACTCCTAACTGGTAATTTTCTCACATTATTTATTGAGTGTGCACTAATATACAATGGAGTCATAAATTATGGAATTAAATTCATAACATCCTACATAGGTGTCCATATTATTTTCTGATGATGTAACTTTGGATGTTCCTAGAAAATATATTGACATCTACATGCCTGTCTCCCAAGACATTTTTTTGATAAATATTATCTTGCGAACTGCTTTGAGACGGTCATCTTTTTTACTCCGCAATTTCGTGCGTTTGACATTGTTACAGAGAATACACTTACCTCCCCAGTGATGATGCACTTCAAAGCTGGATCACTTCCTTGACGTCTGATCATCTCCAGATGGCTTTCCACAACGTGGTGCATCTTCAACAGAAATTTTCCGGTTGGTGCACTTTTTACTCTCCATATTTCAAGAGGCACTAATCAAAGTACTACTCCAGTGTGAATCTAAGCTATTTGGAATTTTCATTGTGATTCAACAGTTTCCCTTCAAAATATATTTTAACCTCCTTGTTGGCCAGTTTATTATATAAATGGAAACATGCGACTTCAGTCTTTGCAGCGTTAGATTGAAGACTCAGTTTGCAAAAACACATCTTTTCCCAAGGAATCTAAGTCTTCGGTGAGAACGTTCTCTGTGCTGTATGGCTATTACCCAGTCCTGCATGCACAAATTTTCTAGCTGTTGTTCTCGGCATATGGAATATATACATATATGTAGACTAAGGAGCAATGGAGCCACGACTGATTCAACTTTATAGCCTTGCTTTTTGTGTTTCCCAAAGTCATCGTAAATAGTCAGTTCCTGGGCATGTACGTAATTAGTGTTGTTGTCTTTAGGCAAGGTACCACTCATCAATTTACAGATCAACCCATGTCGCCAAACTGTATCATAGGCTGCTATGAGATCAATTACTACAGCTGATGGTTTTGGCTCTCTTTGGAGTCAGGTCTCTATGAAAGTAGTTAGAGATAGAGTATTTTCTTGAATATTTTTGGGCTTCTTCGATTGAAGAAGAAGTTTTTCCAGCAATTTGTAAATTAGTCTCAGCAGCAATGAGATTGGTCGATGGCTCTCTCGCCTCTTCCTTCGTCCAGGTTTTAAGATGGCTATGATTTTGGACCGCTTAAGTGATGATATTCAGAATATTTGTAAAGAAAATTGCCAGCCACCGCCATGTGTACCTGTCATAGTCTGGGATGAACCCTTGCTATCTTATCTCCCAAAGCATATGATGATTATGCGGATTAAGTGTGAAATTGGACGCAAATTAGCAAAGCTGGTGAAAAATGGCGTCGAAACTTAATGAAAAGGTCTCTTGGTGCTGACGACTTGCATACTTCTTGAAAAAGTCTCCTTTATCAAAATTTGAAATTGTAAAAATTGTTTAAAACAGATCTGGAGGATCAGTAGTAAGTAAGACCTAAATGGTGATTTGTTCGAAACGTCTGAAATGTTGGCCAGTCATCTTGAAGAAATCTAAAAGTCTAATGTCAAGAAAATTGTACCAAACGTCGATATGTCTTTGAATTGATGCACTGAGAAGTAGTATAGAAACGCTATCTGAGGAAATGGCAAAAAAGGTTACCTTTACCAAACCAATCGAAGCCACTATTTATTTGGAACTTATTTTTGGACATAGAAGTAAAACAAAGGGGGACGAGGGAGGGAGAGGGGTTGTTCTGAAGATAATGATTTGTTGAAGCAGATTTAGGAGAATCTGGAACAACCTGATTTTCAAGGGGTGGTTATTTTATGGAAGCTAAATTTTGTTCTTTTTTCGTTTCATTATTTTGTGGATGGATTACAGAAAGCATGATGAAGGAATTTTGGAAAACAAAGGCTAACCATTCTCAAATAATGTTTCATTTTTCTGAATTATTTAATGGACTACATATGCTAGAATGCTAAAAGTTTGGAAAAAGCCAGGAAGCAAGTGGAACAACTTATAAATTCAAAAAAAAAGTGGGGTGAGGGGAAGGGGTTGCAAGCATTATTCAGGTATGAAAGTGAAATCAATGGGGATGTATTTATTTACACAATTAGATCTTGTCTTCATCTGGATAATACATCAACCGCAGTAAAGGCGTTAATACCTAATCCAAACATTTTACACCAACGTTAAGTAATTAAAAGATAATCTTTCACGATCGGTGTACCCCGCGCACAGCCATTTCCTGTCATTAACTTATTTTCGTGCCAGTATACGCAACGGACTTGCTTGATGATGGTCTAACGAAAAAATATATATTTTCCTCCTAATCTACTTATCCCTTCTCCTCACAACTCCCTGATATACGTGCTGCCACACAACCGTCCTGAATATCCCCGAATAGACCGCCTTCAATTCATCACCTACATCTGATAAGGGCTCACCACAAGAAAAAACAATTAATAAACGGGTCAAACGAAGCTGGTAAGGCGAGGAAGAGCGACAGAGAAAGAACTAGATAGACAGAACGCAGTTTCCATCAATCGCCTGGTAACTCGTCCGGTTTGAATATATTTTCATTCTAAAGCCATTTTAAGATTAAAGCGATATTATTGTGTTGGATGCGTTCTGGTAGGAAGTATCCCACAGGGGAAACTAATAGTTGGCAGGACCCCCTACCCGAGGCAGGATCATCCTGTGTACCCAGGGGACGGTCCTTTATACGTCGCGTACAGATCAACTTACACACTTTATTTCTGGGTAATTTAACTTTATTTAAGTGCGCTTGCGGTGTATATCAGTGGCTGTTTACACGTCTCTTATTGAGTTATGTATATTGTGGTTTAATACTCCCTCTAGAGAACGTATCAGATTGGGTTTAAATGGCTTAAATACGATTATACCGCGATAGCATACTGTATGGAGACATTAGTACTCTTAAAATTGCTTTATGGATTGTTTTATGTTACAAATTTTATTTTATTAGCTGTTTTCTATTTGCTTCGTAATTGTAAAATTTGAGCTTCGCAAACATGATTCTATTTGGTTAGTCGCTTCTGTCTGATTTAACAGTTTTAACTTCCATCTAAAATCGTTTTTGCTGTGAGTGCAGGTGCAGCAGCTTTCTGGCCTCTATTTACTGTTAAAACCACCTGCTATAGCTGTGTAATAATTATAAACAAGGATAAAATTATTAAGGTCTCCTTGAGAATATTTACAAGAACAAGCAGACATATTTTATTTTCCTTTTTTTTCTGAGGATTTTCATATTTTGCATCTAACTCCTGAAATAAAAATCATTATAATTATCATATCTGAGATTTAAAAGAATTTGGCTTTTTTGCCCGGCAAGTGACTACATCTGCAAATTTTGTGTTCAATTTTTTCAGCCGCTAGTTGGTTTGTTCCCAAAAACCAGTTGGCCTCTTCCACATTTAGCTAATACAAATGCACACAGAATACAGGAGAGTTACTCTTTCCAAAGAACAATCAGCTGCTTAAGGTATACATCAAACGCATTTACCAACTTGAATCAATTTGCTGGAAAATCTACATCGAACCAACAGTAAGGAACACCCAGTGTAGAATCTTGGAACATCGACAAGATAGCCAACCTGGAGAGAGAAAGAAATAAGGTATATAACAGCATGAGCAGCAAAACGTCAGATCAAAACTACTTTAGCCTTTTTTACTTTTTTAACTTTTTTAGCCGACAACACTCAAAAGACTTCAAAACAGTAAACAACAGTTGTGGCAATCTGTGTTCAAAAAATTGCCTACCTTGCCGTTCCACAATCATACATATGTACATAGGAGACTCCAACTTTCCACATTTGTGCAGGAAACTTGCACACTTGCCATGGTTTGTCCTTACCCTGTTAAGATGTGTCCAGGTCCTCCTTGGTTGTTCAGTGCCAGATGGTTTGATTGTGATTTGTGCATTTCGAGCTGAATTATCCATCCGTCCTCCTTGTCATTGCTCAAGCAGCTTGTTAAAGTTGTCGTTGGTAAACCGGATGGCAGTACCGAGGGCACTAATTTTGGATCACCATGGACTGGGAGAGTTGTTTAGTATCCTGTCTTATTCTATTTTGAAGGCAACTCTCATTCGAAGGCCAGGTGGTGGTATGTGGTTCAGGACACCTAATCTAGTAAATTGGAGTGGATCCTAAGGTGTACGTTATAATACTCGTGGTTTGGTTTAGTAAGGTGTCGATTTTATCGGTGTAAGCATTGTTGAGTCAGAGAGGAGATGCGTATTCAGCCGCTAAATATCTCAGTCCATAGACTGTGATTCGAAATATTTCTGCTGAAGATCCCCAAGTAGTGCCGCATAGCTTATGCGAGCCTTGAGAGTTAAGGACCTATCAAGCGTTACTCACAGGAAACTGTAATTAAGGCGTTGAATATCAAAAATAAACTTGAGTTTTCTGTTGGCCATCTTGTTGCTCAAGTGAAACCAGCAGTGCTGAGCCCGTGGTCCTCAATAGCGCATAATTTTGGTAAAATTCTCTCTCAAATTATTCTTTGGACGACGTTCATATTCACCTCTCGAACTATCTGGGATATTCTGGCCCATAACTGTCCTTCATTTTGCGCCTCCCAATGGTTGTCAACTTTCCTACTCAGTAGTGTCCAAAACTCCTCAATAGGGCGCCCTGGGCTATGTTGGAGCGATTGTCTTCCTCTGTTTCTGAGTTCTGAGGGTTTCTAGCATAATGGCATGAAGCTAGATCGGGTCAGAATATTACATCATCATTTGCATGATGAGTATTAATGACATTTATCAATTTATATAGACATTTGTAAATATGGACGTTTGTATCCACAGCTTCCCCTTGAACTCTCAAGGTCTTGTAATTCTTGCTTGAGAAATAGCGTTACAAACCATAATCTTGTCGGCAAATTTCGCTTTCGGTTTAAGTTATAGGTTGTCAGAACAATTTGCAATGTTGGGGGTGTAAAAATCATCGTTAACCTTTCTTTCCGAATTGGATAAGGTAGTAAGTATTTCTCGTCGTCTAAAACAATAACTATGTTGCCAAGAAAATTCGTCGTCTGTTCGGCAGCATCTGGGGATTTTCTCTAGTTGTGTTGCGGAGTAGTTGGGTCACTTCCTTCTTTTTCGATATTCTAATCTATTTTTACTCAAAACTCTGCCAACAGTCCCAACTTTGTCTTGAGAAGATTGTCTGATTACTTCATGTGGGACCAAAACTCGAGGTCATCCACTTTTCGGTAAATTGATGCATGGCAAACCTTCTTCACCTTCCTTAATGGTTGGCAGTCCAATATTTTGGTCTCTAACTATATTAACACTCTCACGATTAGGTGCTAGTCCAAATTATGTATAGACTTTCGTATTTCAATCTTGTATGACATCTTGTAACACTATTTCAAACAAGTGTACCATCATAGCAACTGGCAAGTGAGCATCTTTTATAGCGCAGTGGTAACTAGATTGGACCATGTTTGGTAATAACATTCCTCGTCAAAGTTTTGTTAGAACTTATGTTTGTTGAACGTAATCTCCATTTCACAAAGTATATCCTCAGAGATTCCAAGTCTGAAGTGAGAGTTGACTTGGTATCTTCAAACTTTTGGAATTGGGGAGCTATTGCCTAATTTTCTGCATAACTGTTTTGACTATACCTACAAGTGGTGTTATTGGCATATTGGTGTACCTATTCTCCAAGTGCAGTACAACTATTAAAGGACTCAGAATTGAGTCTTCAGGAGTGCAAAAGTGGACATTCAAATCAATGCAATGTATTCGTTCATATTAGTATACTAATGTCGCTAGTGTGACCAACCAGACCATTTCTGTAGATAATCATCTAGCTTCCAGAACAAAAAAATTGTTATACTCCAACCAGCTCTAATAAATGCACACATACGAAACCGATGTCCCTCTTCACTAAAACAATAGTATCTCCATACACTCTTTCACTGAAACACCTCTGAATACAATACGTCTATAGTGAATAAAACACAAAAACTATGAAGTGGTAATGAATCGGTATAAGCACAATATTACAGACATCGAGATTGTAATACCTTCGCCGCATTCAATACCCATCGTCGCACTAAAGATATTAGCGTGCCCTATCGATGCGAGAGTAGCGTTATCCAAGAGCAGCTGTCGCCTCGGTGGTCTGAAATGATTCCCCGGCAATGACGAGGACGTCATCGGCACACTCGAAACTCAATACCTACGCGCGCTTAACTTGACCATTGTTTTCGCCGTTTTCGAGTACTTCCACACGCGGCGATCGACCCCCCAAGTGTCTGACGCGTGTGTTTCGCAATTGAGCCAATTATGAAGGATATATTGTTTGACGAAAAAAAAATCGGCAACCGCGAAGAGTTCAATAACATCCGTCATGAATGGAGTCTCAATTGCCCGCACTAATTTGGTCGTAATTTAATTTTATTAATTTGAAGTTTATGCTTATATCGCGTAAAACGTTCGCTTTATAACCATGAAAATACCATCTACTTAGAAAGTATAATTAAATCGTACCGACAAAGTGATATTCCCATACGGCATTAATGCGAACGTTATTAATTATCATCCTAAACGTGCCATCTCCATTTTAACCGCGAACAATGACGTCCATGAATCAGGGACAAAACGTAAAAAAATCTAAACGCAAAAGGGGGGAAAAAACTGCAAAACTGCACGCCGGCGATAATTTATATGTTAATGCGGATTCACGGAGGACAATTATAAGGTCGCAACAGCATCCGTTCGTGTTTTGGGGCGGGATGATCCCGTGGAAACGATGGGAACAAAAACAATAAAGGTGAAACGTCGTCTACTGCCCTTCTTCAATATAAATTACGTTCGGTGTATGGCGTTCGGGCGACCAGCGTAAGCGTGTGTCTTATTCTAATCGGAACGGCTATGGAGGCAATAAAATTATCAACGCAACGTAGCGTTGCGAATACAAATGGCTCATCTTAGGCTAAGTACGTGGAGTATTGTTGGAAAAGCCGGATGGTTGATGCTGCCGCTAGTGGTGAAACATTTTCGTCCCTTGTGTGTAGTGCGCTGTTATCTGATACGCTATGGAGTAGACGATTTCGTAGATTTGATTAGGGTTCGGTGAGATGGTCAATGTGCAGAATTTAAAAGTAAATTTGATGTTTACATTACCATCCCCTTGCACATTTAACAAAACTGCATCAATTTTTGGGCCAACGCGACAATTTGCATGCATTTGTCTGCTAATTCGTAGCAATAGAATCAATTCTGGAATTTCTCTACATACAGGGTGTAGTCTGGTCATGTTTCATTGAGTTTTCTTATTTCTCTTGCGATCTCAAGTAACGTTCCTCTAATTGACAAATCAGTCCGTCCTCATACATGTCCAGACTACGGTGTTTCGTATTGCTTCATATTTCTCAGTAAGTCTTCTTATAATTTTCGCCTTTTATCATCATTTTTTTCCATCATTGCTTATTTTCAACTTTCAGTATTTTGGCTGTCTTTTCGTTTATTTGCAGCTCCATTCTTTTGTTTGTCTTCATTATTTCTTCCACCAGTTTTTCCGAAAATTGCTTTCCTCTTGGAGACATAGTCAAAGAAGGTTCGGATAAATGCATGGCTTTGCAGTTCTTCAAAAAATTGGATCCTAATCCCTCCCAAATCACAATGAGAATCCCATACGCAATACTTGGTTTTGACTTTAGATACGAGGCTAACCTTCAGGAAGCACTTTTCAGCAATTGCTGTCAACTTTCGTTGAGCACGATGAGGTTTGCTCTGGAAGAGTTTGTGCTGGAAGAGTTATTTGAGCGTAAGGATCAAGTGCGCGCTCTATACAGTGTTTCTCTTACTAATTTTAACATATGGTGTCCTAACCTTATGAAGCGCCGGTAGGTCGTAGATAAAAAGAAACAACATCTTTTTAATCTGGATGCAGCGTCCCGCAGTCGCAGCAGCTTGGTTCGTGAGTAACGCTCAAATCTATCGGTAGGATTTTTCAAATCTATTGTTCAGAAACGGGTAGGTCTTCCCCATTCTGAGCAAATATGGGAATCTCTCTAAAACACCATGAGGTTGGGGAAGCTACCTAGTCCTTGGAAAACTAGACCCCAACCAAACCCCGTCTCGTGTACCAATCCGCTGGATCTTTGTAATAAACAAGTAACATCAATCGGAATTTGACTGTATCTTCGCTGTGTTTTGATAAAACCGAACAATTGCAACCTGTTTCTAGAAATTAATAGGTTAAAGAACATCGAATGTAGTTTTAGCGAAAATAGAAGCCTTCTGGTATCACTTCTAATTTTTTCTTTGTTGCAGCAGGCTGTGAACGTTCGTCACTTTCGATGAATGTTTGTTCTAAAATATTCTGGTTCTTCTAACGATTGCTCCAAAATTGTAGTACGGCAATAGCAGCATTTGAAAAAGAAAAGTTTACCAACCCCCACTTCTTTGAAAGTAGAAGTTTTGGTTTGTTTTACAGTGCCTCAAATTCTGAATTTTCTATCTGGCACAGTTTGCGAAATAATTGAGAAAAATAATATTTTGCCAACCCCCACTTGTTTTTGAAAATCAACATTTTGACAGTTGTGCCAAGCCTTTATAAATTTGTTTCATGAAGTTTTATACTCTTAGCTTCCTATTGGGGATAGTTTGCGAAAATATTGAGAAAACTTAAATTTTTCCAGCCCCCACTCTTCTGAACTGTTGACAGTTGCTCCAAGTTCTTCTAAATTTGTTTTATGGAGTTTTAAATTCTTAGCTTTCTCTCGAGCATAGTTTCAGAAATTAGTGAAAACAATAAAATTTTATCAGCCTCCACATTTTTTAAAACTCAAACTTTCAACAGTTGTTCCAAGTTGTCTAAATTTGTTTCCTCAATGGAAAGAGGGCCATCAAGTTTGCATGGAAAATGATATTTTTGAGGATCAAATGTACTCAAATCTTTGTCAATTAAGGGAAAGCCTGCTTGAGCACCTTTTAAACTTTAACTTTTTCATGGACAAATTTGGTACAAACTTGGTATTAGTGTTTATAATGAGGGTTTCCGAGTGTTGACCTTGTCATGGTTAGTAAAATATATACAGTACAAAATTAAAATAAAATGCACAAGATATACAATAAACTCGACGAAGCCTTCGATATCATTTGGTATTAGTGTTCTTTGTCACAATTAATGAGACAGTGCTTTTAAAATTGGTAAATAATAAAAGGTAGTGAAAGTAGGTGGAAAAATTTCAATCTCTGGAGAGGGTGGAGTAGGCTGGCCGGCTGGTAAAGTTGGTATTGGAAGCAATGTGTTGGTGCTTGACTTATATGTGCAGATTGGACTTGATGAGATTTAAACTTGATTAAAATGGAAAAATGATACAAATCTTATGGATTCATGCCATTTGCTGGAATTTTGATGAAATAGGTTTTATTAGAAAAACAACCCTTCTGGCGTTATACGACATCTACAATTGTTTCAACGTGTTTTTTGGACTGTTATTGGGGTTCACACTTTAGAAAAAATTTCAAAAGTTTGAGTTCATAACAAAAACTTTGCTTAAAAATCAAATTTAATTGGGATTGGACACATCGTAGAGGCTCATAGGTTGATGCTTCGAAGAAAAGCCGCACAAATCTAGAACATAGATGAGCCAATACAGGGACTAGTAAACTTTCATCGCTTACTTCATTTGTTTCTAAGAATTTTCGTTGAAATTCCATATCATTACTCTAACAAAGAACATTCTTAACCGTAGATATATTCACTTGAATCCAACCGCTAAAACATCAGCCATAACACATTAACGAGTCACTCATAATCCATCTAATTATACGCACTCAACGTGAAAAGAAGGTACGTTGTGGCAAGTTGATGACTTGTAGGTCGTGACCGATGGAGAGCTACCGAACAGGGGCCACCACCCAACGTCGGAAGAAGAAGTGACACCAGCGCGCGTGTTCGGGGTGGATCCGCACCGCCCCTGCATTAGTCTCCACGCGCACCTTGTAATTAAATGTTGCGCCGACGCCACTGTCCCCTTTCATTTACCTCGTCTTCTTTCTTCTTTTTTCGCCGAGCTGATGCGTTTTCTTCCATTCTTTTGATTGATGTTTTAATTGTTACGCGTTGTTGCAGGAAAGAAGCACGCTCGAGCATGTGTATGTGTTGGTGCCATTAAGGAAGACGTTTAGTGCGTTCATGCGGCGCGAGATCAAAGCCGGTAGGCGGAAGTTGAGTTACTTTACAAAAGAAAGTGTTGAAAATGGGCTTACGCGCAGAGGTGTAACCGCGGTCTCTAATTGATTTTTAACAGCTGATAGTCTAATTTTGATTGAGATTCTTAATGCGTGTTAGGAGAGCTCTATTGTTGAGTTATTAAAGACTTTTTTATCGTTTTATCGTTTATTAAAATGGAGTAGCTATACCTACATAAAGATTATACCATTACTTGTAATGCTTCTTTAGTATTTAATGATTGTTCCCTTTTGGGCCTGCTAGACATCTTAAGTATACTAGCTACATGCTGATAGTAAGAGCAGAAATCACCAAGAAAACGCGGGAATCAAGTCGTTATGGGACGCAATTGCCGGGATATTACCTGAATCGTGCTGTGTAATGCTTGAGGAATTAAAGACCTGATTGAGGTATTGTTTTCGCAACCTGTGCATAAATTTCATGCAATACAAGCAAGTCATAGGTCTCCTTCACGAAGAAAACGTATTTAAAACAAATAAAAATTTCTTCTGATATGCTTGAAAAAATGAAGACCAATACCCTAACACGGTGATTAAAGGAGAACTTCCAAATGTACTCGTGTTATACTTTAGCCTTAGGGATGCAGACCTACTGTTTAGACTTGCTTCTTAGCGAGTTCTCTATTAATGTGGACTTTACAAATTATTACAGAAAAATACGAAAAAATCACTTCTAAACGACTCCCTCTCGATTTCCCGGATAAAACTCCTCTTACCAACTGGCAGATAAACAACCAAAACAACACCTCCAGGGCCACTTGATGTTAGCCGCGCCGTTATTAAACGTATTTTACGGCGGCTGTACTTAGACAATAATTCATATTAAGGGACAATTTTGTTGTTTTAGGACCGCGCCGGCAAGTAGAATACAAGAGAATCGCCGGGAGTTGGGGGGATGCCCGGAGTTGGATGGGGGACGGTGAGGGGTGGGCGGTAGGGTACGCGGCCCGTTTATGTGAACGAATAAATCAGAGGCGCTTCTGGCAAATTTATGGCCCAAGATAAAGTCAGAACGGAATCGGGAGCTTTTTATACCGTAGCCTGTGAAATTTAGATGCCACCCAACTCATCCCTGTCTCAACCCTCCTCAATGCCGCGCGCCGTAGCGATCCTACTTCATCTGGTACCTCTTCGAGCCCACTAGTCGACCAGTGGCGTAGTGAGTATAGAAAATAGATTGGAAAGTAATATCAAGTAGTGAACAGTCTACATAGCAAACTTGCTTAAGCGCATTTATTAGGGAAAAATGTTTTAAGAGTTGTATTTGTACAGTATGTTGCAAATTAAATGCGAATAGTGGATTCTGTCTGCAGTTCCTCGTGTTGCGATGCTCTACCATAGTTTTATGGATATTTATTCATTATCTGACATGTATTTGCATATATTATATAGGGTGTCTCCTTGTGGATGTATAGATGATAAATTTTGCCATAATTCCCATAGTTTTAACACTTCTAACAGTTTCCACATTCTCGATATTATCGCCACTTTTACCACTTGGATTATTGTCTTTATAAAATAGACAGTTGGTCACTAATATAAGTGGCATCTTCAGGAGTAAAAAGCGGTTAAATGGCATGTTAGACCGATCTCTGCCTCTACGTGGTTGACACGTCGAGTGACTGTGCCCTTTCTGACAAGTCAAGTTAGAAGGCTTTTTGCCTCTATCGTGGTTGACCCGTCGAGATGTTGTTCTGACTTCTCCACGCAGAGGCGAAAACTTTCTGACAAGTCACACCAGAATACTTTTGCGTCTAGCGTGATTGACACGTCCAGTTACTATGATGTTCGACTTCCTTTACTCACTTGTTACTTCACGTAGAGGCGAAAACTACGTGATAAATCATGTTAGAAAATTTTTGCCTCTATCGTGGTGGACACGGCGAGTTAGCGTAATTTTCTGACTTCTTTTACTTACCTTTTACTCCACCCAGAGGTAAAAACTTTCTTTGAAGTGAGGTCAGAAGATTTTTGCCTCTAGCATGGTTGACATGTCGAGTTACCGTAACCTTTCGTGTCAGATGAATTTCGCCCTCTATCGTGGTGGATCTTTATGATAATTTTATCAAATAGTTTACAGATTTTTGATCAAAGACAACTTCTTTAACCAGTGACGGAATAGAAATTTAGACATTAAGAAACAGACGCGCTTCTGGCTTGACTGACGTCTCTAATAGTTAGGTTTAAAATTACCTGTCTTCGTTATATTCTGAATGCACGCCACTGTTCTCGCTCGACGTCCCTGTACCGCTCCTTTCCGGTAGTCGTATAACAGCGTGGCATCTCTGCTTCGCGTAAATATGATTTTAAAGTTGGGCGCGCCCGATATTGGTCCTCTAGGTGAGCTTTCGCCGATTTTATCTCGCCTCTACGGAGAGGGGCCCCACACTATCTAGTCGGCGGCGTCGGGGCTTTCGATATCCCGACGAACGGCGTTGCTATGCGCTCGGCCTTATCCCCCTTGAATTATACGAGTTTCTGATTTGCGTGATTTGTATCCGGTGCGGTTCGGTCCTATAACTCTTTTCGGGACGGTGCGATGGTGCAGTAACGCCTGGACGTTTACCGAATAAAGAAGAATAAAAGGTATCAGAATGAATGCATTCCGCATTCAGTTTTATGAAATGCCGTTGTAGGAAAGTTTCAAAATAATTGTATTGTGGTCAGCCTAAGTGATACCTCACATTAACGCCACAGTCAGTGTTATCCATATGTTTCGGTGTAACATACAGAACAACTGTTCACTTCAATATCATGTACTAAAACAGTGCCCATTACCCTCGCTATATTCGACGTAATATCAAACGAAGCTTATCTCTATAATAAAGGAATTACCTCATTGTGACGATCAAATTGGTTTCTAATACGGGTCCCTAAGGATCGAGCAATCAAACATCTGTACAGCTATGAGTTAACACCACTGTAGCGTAAATCGAGCTTCATACAAGCTCATGAAAGGAGCGGGAAAACTTAAACGTAAATCGTAAAGTGCAACTACACGCAAACTGCTGACAACGCGGTAGGTGATCGACGTGAATAGGATGACTCTTCCCCTATAACATGACAGATACATAGAACAACAGCAGGTCATTTAACTTGAAAGAAGAACACTTAATTGTTTGCGGTTTTTGCTGGAGCAGGAAATTCGCTTTGATGACGTGGATGTCTGTGGTCGTTTGCTGACGGGGTTTATCCTGGAAGATAAGGCATGCTCGCTCAATTATAGGATAAATTTTGAAGTTGGGGAAGCATTTTTATAGATTTGAAAATGAAATTAACAATTGAGATGTTTTGGAATTTTATTTTAATTTCTTTTTTTCAAGTTTTAATCGAATTTCAATTCAGTTTCTTGACAAAAAATATTTTAGATTTTAATAAGTAACTTTTTACGGTTCAGAAACTGATTTGCCTCCATCTTTCTTCTAACTGCTACTTAACTACTTCGAAGCGAAAAAACAAACGTTTTTAAGACGTATTACAATATAGAATAAAAGTGTTTTGGGTGCTAGCCACCTGTATCTAAAATGCAAACCTTCGCTGTCGAGGAAGCTAAACTCTTTTTGTAGTATAGACAAGGCATCAAATAAATCTCTATAGAATGTTCCAATTTTCCAAATTTCTTGGCTTTTGCTCACTTGCGCATCACCACCCAGTGGTCGGTGGTGTATTCTGCAGTTTCTCTCCGCTCCAAGCAGAAATTGGTCATTAATTTTTGTCCATATTACCAATGTTTTTAGTACGTTAGGAGCCCCTCAGGAGCTTTCTCGTGCTTAGTATCTCATCTGCACCTTCTCTTTAGATATCAACTACTTTTTTGATACATTGTATAAATTTCAATCATTAATCTGCCAAGAATCTAAGAAGGACCACCTGTAATTTGCCTTCGTCTCATCTACACTGGAGGAAACGATACCATTGGTGGAATTTAAGTTTCACACAAACTTATGGTGATTTTAGAAGGTATAAGTTTGCCCAAAAACTCCTTCTTTTGTGGTCTGTAATGTGTTAAGTTTGTACCGCAAAGAGGTGTGGTTGGTGGATGAAACCGTGATGGTGACTAAGATTGGTGGGGTCTAGTAGAAATTTGGCCCAATTGTTGATCATGAGGTTTAATATGGGTTTGATCTAGGGACGAAATTGTTCTAAGCTAGCGAATCAAGGCTTTTCTGCTTTTTTGCAATTGCATCAACAGTTTTAGTACCCTTACATCTTTAGCAACCAACATATGTATGTAGGTATAATTTTAATTATTTGGGTTAACACGTTAGGGTCAGCACATCGGATTGGACACAAGAAATAAACGTTTCTAAAGCCTCTAATGCTGCTGGATCGCCTGAATAGATGTATGTGGCTATATGTACATGTATGCTGTCAGGTTGGCGACATACGTCTGAATTTTTTGCTAGCAGTCTATAGAATAGTTTTTAGATAATTGGTAAAATATTGAGATGGTGCTCCATCTTCTTTTTTTATTCTGCATGAATACTAAACCAGTGAGTTTCAACATAATTGTTTGTTTGGGCTAAGGTTTTTTTGTGAGCAAATAGCCTGGACTCAAAAGATAAACGTCTTTAGACTGTTTAGTGCTGCTAAGAAACTTGGATTGATTTGGAAAGGTATTCACGCCTGTATGAACTAATCAATGACACCATCATCATCAAATCAGGATTTAAAGCAACTGCTTTCCAAAGGAATCTGCATGCAATTACTGAAGATACTTTCAAATCAAGTACACCATTTATCACATTAACTCTGACTCTGAGGCATAACTTCTCCACAATTTGGAACAGCTTCCAAACAAACATTGATGCATTTAAAGGAAGTATCTTACTCCTCTTATTAAGGATTTTAAAACTAAGTAAATAATTACGATTATTAGAATCTATCAAAAGAAGAACAGATTCTTATACTCCATAATCCAATAATATTAGAACGACTTCTTTTTAACTTTAGCCCAACCAACCAAATTAAAATACGCAATTCTATATTTCTAAAATTTCCGCCCTAATAAATAACTTCCAACATTTTTCAACTGTTCTTATCGTACACCCCGATCGAAGAAAGTTAATATATCAAATCCGCTGAGATGAGATATTCACAACGAGATAATCTATATAAAAACTGCTCCACCGTATGTAGCGAGCGAAAAAAAGAACCACCGCTCATCACGCAACGAACTTATGCCTAGTGAGGAACGTCTAAATTGCACAGTTGAAATATGAACTGCATTTATATCAATTAAAATATTCGAGAGTTGTGCGACTCGGCTCTATCTCCAAGTGACATCTTACCGCCGCCAGTGCCACCAAAATAAAAATAGTTGGAATGCCCCGAGCCACATACGACTCATTATCAGCCGGAATGAATGGGGTTGTGTCTGGGCTAAATTTGTCATAAACGGCGCTAAATGGGCCAAATCGGGGCAATTCGTCATCGAGAGTCTTGGCTGTTTTATTATACATACGTCTCCTTCTGCGTATTTTCACGACGTAATTTGTATTAAAACGCTGCACAAGAAGATAGACGTCCAAAGAAATATGTATGTAGCTACATTGTTAATTACTAATCTGATCTGTACAAAAATTTTGAACTACCTTGTAGATATTAAATTTTTTACTTCATTAATAACAGCTTATCAGCACAATAGTAGCACAGAGGGACGACGAACATCGAAATCCAATAAGTACAAGAAGAAAAGGGAACGAAAACAAAAGAAACCAGATACCTATTAATAATAATAATAACAACAACTCTAAAAACAAAAGGACGAAACGAAAGCGACGAAACAGAAACGAAATGACGAACGGCAGGACCGGGATCAAAAAAAAAACACGAACGAAAGACAAACACGAAAAAAGACAAACGAAAATCGACTCTGACTATCCAAATTGTCATACCGGATCATCGATTAATTGACATCTGAATAACGAGTTTTTAAAACGTCACCAAGAGATGAGGGTTGATCGGCCGCTCTCAAAAAATGAGATGTGAAAAAAAGCATCACTGAAAAAGTTTCGATTGCTCCATCTCAGTTCAACACGTTTGGCTGTGGAGTTGAAAATAACGGTGCTATCTTCGTTGTCGTTCGTCTAAATTAGCTGTCAAGGAAAGAAATGAAAGAATCGTTTGGTATTTTTAATTTGCCATCTCGCTTCGATGCTCTTCAAAGGCAGAAAGTATTTACAGGCGAGAGAGTAATAGAAAGAATTTTATATACATATATATACAGGGAGGTTCAAATTAAATAGTATATCTACCAATACTGCTTAGTTGAGATAAAATGTCAGCATTTTGTATAATTAAAACCCACGTAAATCAGCATGCAATTTTGTGTTTAATTAGCAACCAAGCAGGCGAAGAGACGTTACCTAGAGAAATTTGATTTGCGTGTCTGAACTCATTTTGTTTTTGTCGGGCAACCTATCTAACGTTCAATTTGGTAGCAAAAGTGAACCAGCCAGCATCAGAACAAGTGCCGATGGCAAAATATATCTTACCGCTCCCTAGAGCCCCACCAAATCACTGCCAACCCTTCCCCAGCGCCCCAGTAAATTTTTCAAGTATTTTTGACAAAATTTGACTCGCTGAAGATTTAGTTGATCTGATTTCATCGAATACCTTATTACTTGAAAAAATGTTAGTATTGTGCTTTAGCAGATACTATAACGTTGTATGAGCGATATTTTGATACCAACTCTAACAAGACGATTGGACCCAAAGAGGTCGCCCAGAAGCAGACTTCTCAAATTCATCAGTAGGAATCTGTTTCCATTCGTGGAAAATAGTTGGAGAAGTTAGTTCCATAGCCTAGCAATTCTGCTGTGCATACTTCGAAACAAACTCTTAAAGCCAGAAGAGCAATTTTAATTTCAAATTTAACAACTCTTTAATTAAAATTGCTGCTAGAAGGGTTGGCAGCGCAGCAGAAACACAAGGAGGAACTGTATGAACTGCAGCTAATATTAAGTAGTCAGCGATAACAACTTTAGGTACAGGAAAATTTCAATTTGAACATGGTACACTTTGATTTCTATGTCTACAGATATGGTGCAAAAAGTAAGAATATTTAGCATGAACGCACAGCAGCTTTAATTAATAGGCAGGAAGAAGGAAGTTCTCACAAAACTGAAACCTGGCGATAAGCACAATACGCAATCTTGAGAGACCATCCCTATAAAACAGCTGAAAAATTTAAGACCAGAAATAAGTTTGTACAAAATATCTGGAAGCGGTTGGGGAGCAGATATCACTATCCTTAGAACATTGTTGACCAAACAAAAACTCAACTATAATGGCTACTAAAGCTGTTGACGAAATGATGGAAGTGCTGCAATATCATTTTGCGCCCTATTCACTAGAGCTGGTTAGATAGAACAGGTAGGCTAAAAACAAGACAGCCTTCATGAAACTTATGATAAGGATTTCAGCTCGATTGATGTTCAATTTGTTTTAGTCTGTGTTGACTTGGAACTTTCTACTCGTCTTCAAAGCTCTGGCACAAAGAAACATAATTATTTTAATGTGGGGGTGCCAGACCAGTGGAGGTGTAAGGGCAAGAAGACTGCCGATGGTCTTCCTAAACAATTCATCTTCTCTGGGCTCGAAAATTCTTAAGAGTTCAACTCCAACAATGCAAGACTGATCAAAGAATTGCTGGTCCAACTACGGCTAAAGAAACCTTAGCTTCACCACTTTATTGACTGGCGAAGGCTCGCTGATCATCATCTAAAGAAGATGGGCAGAGTTTTCAGTCAACATCGAAATAGCGGGACACAATACGTGTGACTACCTGGCGAAGATTCTAAATTTCTCCAGCGGTTTGGCAAACAATTAGTACTAAAAGGTTAAGGATATGCATAATAGATCTCATTGGTCGCAGTGAGTAATCTAATCTAAACTCGCAACCACTGGATATTATATAGCAGCAAATTCTCGAAAATGATACCATCAATCTTTGGTTTCAAAGCCAGCGATTATTATCACAAGTTTTTGATGGAGTTTAAGCTCATAAATTGCTCCTGAACGGAAGACTAAAGGCGATATTTTTTATAGAATCTAGTTCAAAAGTTGGGAAACTGAGGAAGAATCTGACTTAGCAATTATATAGCAACACAAAAATTTATTGACTTGACGTTTACCATGTTTCATACCAAAATTATCGGTTACAAAAGAAAAAATATCGGCAGACGATGTCTAGATAAAGTAGTACATCAAATGAATGGTTTTTAGCAGATTTTTTCGATAACCAAGACAGCAAAGGGTGTAAAGTTACTAATATCATATTCAAGAAGCTAATTTCCTTTAAGCTTTTTTATTCTAAAACCCGCCAAAATTATAGTAGTCCCATTCACAGAATTAAGTTGTATATAATCTTCAAGAGCTAGATTCAAGTTTTCCACGGTCATAAAACACTTTTTTTATTCGTAAATTTAGTTCCACACTAAGCAATAAATCTCTAACAAGCAATAAAGATTCAGAAATTGCATATACCTACTTAATACGTGAATGAGGTAGCTTCAAGGCTATAAAAAGAAACTAAACTCGCGTAGTATAAAATTTAAGGGCTGCAATGTATTCAAATACTCTACTATAGTAGCACCAATTTCGTTTTATACAACATAATACATATCCTATAGAAAGATAATGTTGGGAATAAGGTTATCTGCCTCGAAAATCGGCAAATTTTTCTATCCTGATAATGATAATACTATAAAGATTACGATCATGTACCGGGTTGATTATGTATACAATAACAGGACGTTATCGTAGATATGGCGCCTAGAGCATCCCGTCGGATCGATAAGGATAAGATATTCAAATTTTCGTTAAGGGTGCCATTAAAAAGTTATCGCCTGTATTCATCTTTTACAAATATTGCCCGTGTATGCTTTTGCTCTCGGTGTATAATAAGGGATTATGTTTATGATTAAATGTGTATGTAGATGAAGATGCGATGGGTATCCGTGGGTACCTACACTGATCTGCTTAAGCTTAGTAGGTTCACGAAAAGCGTATACGAAACTAATTTGATTCTTTACTAAATATTTTAGGAAACAGTTCATATAGTACACAACATCATTTCCATTCTGCCTGCCATAAAATTAAATAATATCTATACCTACTAATTTAAAACCTCCACACATCATCCTCCATTTAACGCTTAGTCGTTGGGGAACGTTGTGTTGATTCGTCTCGTTCTATTATCCGTGAAGTTCGTGTATCTGAGGATTGTCCCAACATTACTGCCTGTATTTATCTATCTATTTATGGTGTTGGCAAGGGGTTTGGTGACCATAAGTAATCGGTAATGGTTTGTTTTGGACGATCCGGCCCTTACGTGACGAATTTAATTGTTTTACGCCGTAAATGCGGCGTCATTCAATTTTAATTGCGGCACGGGTACCATTTGGTTACGCTTTTACGGATGATTAACTTAAATTAAACCAGAATGCAAAATTTACTGAGGTTAGAACGTTAATGTTTAAAGTGAATGATGTTGTTTGTTCTTAGAATTTTGCGATTTGATCATGCTTAGTGGGATTGGTTGAAAGTGAATTAATTGTAGAGTAACACATTTTTTTAATTCATTTTGTTTTTGGAAAAGAAAATCCAGATTTGGCGGCGAAAGAGCAAAAGCAAATTTCAAATGTGCATGTCAAAATTTAATAAACTCTGCAGTATTAGAAACTCAATAAGCCCTTCATCATGGAAAGCCAATGGAAGCCAATTGGAATAAAGCTTTCTTAATCTTCCTAAAGTTATTGTGGAACCAATTTTCTATAGGCAATTACGCAACTTAGAAAAAATAGCTGATTGGTCTGAGTTTAGACCAGATTTAGATCGTAGTGGTGGTCCATATACTTTATTTTTTCGTCTGATCGGTGAATACACCAGCAATGGCAGCTGGACCAAAAGGCTAATTGTACGTCTTTGATTTTTTCACACAATCTCGTTACATCCGCAGATGTCCGCAAACTGCTCGGGAGTTTCACCTAATTCCAAAAATTTTACCTAATTCCAAAATTCCAAAATTCCATAAAAATTAACCCTCGGTTATTTTGGAGTTTTGTTTGTAGTAAGTCTAATCAATCTGGATTGCCCTGTGTACTAAACAATTTAAATGATGAGCAGCTTACAAAACCTGCAGCTATTGTCGATGGATTTGCTGATTTTTTCCAATCTGTATATATTCAGCCCACCCATAGTCTTTCAAATAGTGCACATCGAGGTGTCGACAATGCGCGAATTGACGTCTCCTATATTGATGAATCTGATGTATTTTATACGTTGAAGAAGCTCAAGAATTCCAATACAATGGGAGATGATTGTATCCCTAGCTTCATGCTTAAGGACTGTGCAGGTGCTTTAGCTGCTCCACTGAGTATTCTGTTTAACTTGGCAATTCAATCATGTACGTTTCCCGAATGCTGGAAGATTGCGAGACTAACACCCGTTTTCAAGAAAGGTGATATAAGATATATTGAGAACTATCGTCCAATTGCGATTATTAGTAATTTTGCCAAGGTATTCGAAAAATGTCTCCTTTCCATCATTTCTCCGCAGATAAGATCCACAATAACTACTTCCCCCTTTATCAACAAACAATCGACTGTTACAAACCTCACAGTTTTTACTCAATATTTGTGTGAAAGGCTGGATCATAATATTCAAGTAGATGTTGTTTTCACGGAGTTTGCTAAGGCATTCGACCGGATAGATCATGCGGTACTCTTGCATAAGCTTGCGAATATTGGATTTTCACCAAAACTTGTGTCTTTGTTTGTCTCGTACCTTTCGAACCGACAAAATTATGTTTATTACAAAGGACGTAAATCCAAAACCTTCTGTTCTACATCTGGTGTCCCACAGGGAACAAATCTAGCACCACTTCTTTTTACTGTATTTATTAACGATATTGCAGAAGTCATGGACTGTCATAAATTGCTTTATGCCGATGACTTGAAAATATTCCTAACGATACTAGCGACTGTCTGCATCTTCAGAAACAATTGGATGCACTTCAGGCATGGTGTATCGACAATAAGTTACATTTGAATGTTTCTAAATGTAGAGTTATGACATTTACGAGGAAAAGTACTCCGACAAACTTCAATTATATTTTGGATAATACTCAACTTGAGAGGTGCACTGAATTCAAGGATCTGGGTGTTACCTTTGATTTTAAATTGTCATTTACGAGCCACATCAACAATATTTGCGGTGCTGCTTTGAGAACTCTGGGTTTCGTAATTAGAACACTAGCTGTTTTTCATCGATTGAGTGCATATTGCCATTATACTTTTCCTTCATTAGATCAAAATTTGAATATGCATCATTGGTATGGTCTCCGTTTTACAAATTACAAGCACGTTCGTTAGAACAAATACAGAGACGTTTTCTAAAATATTTAAATTTTCGCTCCACAGGTGAATATCCACCTCGCGGCTACAACCATGTAAGTCTCTTAACTACGTTTAATATTGAGCCCCTAAAACTTCGTAGATGTCAAGCAGACCTAAAATTTCTGTATTCTCTGCTGCATAATATGATTGACTTGCCTGAAATATTATCTAGATTAAATTTCTTAGTTCCGAGACAATTTTCTAGATCGAATAATCCCTTTTACTGTAGTCCATCAAGAACTAACATTATGTTAGGATCTCCCGTATGTAGAATAAGTACGCTTTATAATAGTTTGGCATGTACGGATGTAGACATAAATTGCACTTCTCTACCAACATTACTCCACCATTGTACTGGCAATTATAATTACATATAAGGAAACTAATTAATTTCTCTGTTGTCTATCACTAGTTAGTAGTTATTAAATTTAGTTTAGTATTAAGTATACTTATATTTATACATATCACATATGCTTTCGTGATGTATTCTATTTTGTCCTGTAATAAGGATTTTATATCTGTTGGGCAAATAAAAAATATTATTATTATTATTATTATTATTATTATTATTATTATTATTATAATTATTATTACTAATTTACGTAATGGTAGTTTCTATACAGTGGTAGGTCTATTGACTTGCCTAAGCAATTTCAGCCTATTTTTCGTAATGAAGATTGTCGTGCTTTGAAACTGTCATGTTTTGCTAGCTTGTCAATTATTTGATTGGCTCGGATTATGATATTCCACTAATTGTTCCAACTTCCTTTGGCATCCCAACACCAGCTCAGATTTAAACTTCACAGTTTGCAGTCTCTTAAGGACAATTTTACTGTTAGATAGTATTTAGACCAATCCTTTATCATATAGATAGTTACAAATATCCTCTCCGCAAGTCTAGATGGGCAATATTCAAACTTTTGCCTGCGCAAACTTTTAATTCTTTAAGCAGAGATAGGAATAGAAATCATTGGGTGGATGTACAAGATATGCTTTTCCCTCGTTAACCACAAAACTACTCATAAAGCAAGCGTGATGCCCAGTTCCAACCAACATCTTTTTCCTGGTGCGAGTACAACTGGTATTTTACTTCACTAGACGAAACTCGTTGAGCGTCTTTTGGAAACCTACAGCCACAGGCATCCAAAACTTGAACGAAGTTATATAATTTTTATTCAAGTTTGTTTCTCTGAGTAACAAGCCCGCACTAATGAATTTTGTTGTTTATTAACAATGGTGTCAATAACCTGATTTATCTAAAAAATACGTTTTGGAGCCATAGATCAGTTGGAATGTGGATGACTGCAGCCAGATATTGTTCAAATCAACTAAAGTGTAATATGTCGAATCTAGTATCACATTTTAGAAACGGAAACTATTGGAGGAAGCCAATGGTGAGGTGGAACAGCATTAACAAAGATGAGTATCTGTTACCCATTCGGCCTTCAACTTTAAATGCTGCCAGATTTTGAAATCAGTTTGTTATTGCTACTGTTAGATTGATCCCAACACAATAATTAGGAACTGTCTTCATGACATAAGTCTCTATGCCTAAAACTCAATGATACACATCCCATTGACTGTAGAGCATAAAAACGACCATAGGAGATGACCAGAGAGGAGGGGAGTCGAGTTTTGCTTAGTTAAAAGTTTAGATTCACTGTGTTAGATTGTGTGATTTATTTTGATATAATGTGACCAAAAAGACGAGCTAATCCTGCATCTGCCAGTGTACTAATATGGTATGGATAAAATGAGCCGGCTAACCAATTTGCCGGTCGGTAATTTTATGTAACAGGCTTAAGCTCGAGGATTCTGTTCGGAGATCCGGGAAGAAGACTTCAAGTTGCCCCAAATCCCAGACCACCAGAAGGACATCCTAAAGACAGGAGAAACTGAATGAACAAGACCAGTCATAAGAGGACGCCAAATACCTATGGTCAAAGCTTTTAATTTCTTGAGATTTGTAGTGTTGCTTCTGACTACACCACTAGCTGCAAAAAATGGGTCAAAATGCACAAAAATTGGTTTGTCTCAACTAGGTTTTTGGTGTTGACATCGATGATGTGGTCTATTGTGTTCCAAATCGTCAGAGTTATAGATAATACAAGCTTTGATTTCAGGATCTTGTTTGTATCCTAAAATGAGTTCCACCTGTCCTTACGCTGCTTAACAAACTGATAAGCAAACGTCTAACAGATGGCATTGTTATCAAAATAGGTTTAAAGTGTAAGTAATCCTCAAGCAACGACATTCTTTTCTGGTTGAGAGAAATGTAAAGACATCCCAGTAAGAAACACGGTAGCATTATCACCAATTTAATCAGAGATATTAATCAAAATAACGTGTATATTTTATGATAATATTTTCATCTAACGTACACAGAATTTCCATATTATATGTATATTACTTAAAGCATCATAAATTCCTTAGAAAACAACTGCTTTTAACCTCAAATATTCCAATAATTTCGGTTTTCCTTTTAATATCACAATTTATATCCGATCATTTCAAAGAAATATTTTTATAGCCCCTTGCGTCGTCCAAAAAATTCTCCGATATCATCCAGCCCATACATCAATACCTCGGCCGTCCACGTCTCAGTTTAAATCGAAATATTTTCTCACAAAAATTCGCCTTCTCATCTACACGAACAACGAACATAAATAGATAAATGCCTTCAAAGATCCTCGGAACCATCATAATCCGAATGTGTGGTCCTGTATCGAGTCTTAGAAGCACGAAGCACGCTGTGCAGGTCAGTGTTTTGACAATAAGGCAATTACGGCGGGACGCCGCGTTTCGGACCCAGGAGCGCCACCACTTGACACATGATTAATACGTTTGCTTTATTAAATTATCATCTTACTCTCGCCAAAGACCACGCCAACGGGGACAACACCTATTTAAATAGGTTAGTTTTTGTGTGTGTGAAATTTTTCGGTTAGGGAAAACTAATATTTCGTGTCCGCCAGATAAGGATGAATAAACATCTGTTGTTGTACTGGGGTTTACAATACGTCTGTTCGTTGAGTTAAGGTTTAACTCATGGTTATTTGTTAGTTTTATGTTCACGAGTTTCGGTCAAGAGGGGCGTTCTTTGTAAATATTATGGTAAAACGTGTACAATTGTAAGGCAAACATTCTTATTCTTGTTACTGTTGTTGGGGTAAATATCAGTCAAAGCGTGATATATGATGATTTGTAATAAATATGGGTAACTACCTGGAAAATATGTTTCTAATTGATTTTCTTAATCAGCCGACGTGGACAAATTCTATATTAACTTTTATGAAACAATTATTTGATGCAAAGATGATCCTTGTGTGGCCACTTGAAAATTTCTTCTGCACAAATGGGCTAGGCTTCGGAAGCCCTTTATCTGGTTCAGGATTAGTTTTGACCTGGGATAGCAAGCAGATTATCTGGTTGAAGATTGGCTTATCAGATTGGGGATTTATTTTGGACTGGTTCTGACAACAACTTTCGTAACTGAAGACTGGTTTTGCACTATGTAACCAGTCCTAAACCAGATAAGCTAACTGTGTTGGAAGCGTGCTCATGAGATCAACAGGAGGCTAAGCATCGTAATTACCAGTGTGGTCATCAATTATTAGTACTGTATAGACTAGAAACTGAATCTTGAGAGCAAGACTTATATAAAATTTAATCGTGGGAGATGAGGGTATTTGTTGAAATTTCAGAAAGCTACTCGAGGATTTGCTGCTGGTATAAATCTGTAAAATTTTTAATCCACCTGTTATTGCTGTTTCTGCCTTCCACCACTTCCTATACGGTCTTTTAAGAAGACTCTTAAACTATGTTTGGTATTCCTTCTAATTACCTCGCAAAATCAATTGGAAGCAGTACTAATAATTGGAGGAATCTGACGCTAGAGAAAATTACTTTTACAGAGATACCAGAGGTATCTGCTATCTTCTCTCTATTTCATAAATTTTTCTGGTTTGGAATCTCTGAATCCTGTAGGGAAAACCTAGCCTTGCTAGTTTGTTTCCTGGTAGTGCCAGTGCGTTTGCGGAATCGTAAGTGGCTCTGACAAATTTTGATTTTTAAAGAGAGATGTTTTGAGRAAATTTATATCAACCCAACCACTAACACTGGCACTGGCGCAAATTTTCCAAAAACCAAAAGCGACTGATCCTAGCACGATCCTTTTTAGGAGGGAATACCAGCAGGGGGATGGAGCTGGGGTGAAGCAAATTGTGTACTCACTACGATCTATGATGTAGTCAAGCGGTCAGCCAAACTTGCTATTATCAATTGAAAGATTAAACAATAAAGGAAGAGGTTCTGACATTTTTTATGATGGAGGATAATTAGTGCCGAAAGGTTTGTCGTTTTCCTTAAAATTCTCCAAACAAATTGCAAAGAACTTCTTTTGTGGAAAGGACCAGCCGGTCAAAAACCTTAGCCTTGGTATTTGAGCCGATTCTCCGAAAATCTTAAATTTTGTTTAAGGCTAAGTCTTAGTCTTCCAATCTCAATGACTGTAACTCTACTTTAAATAAAGTGCGTCTGGGATTTGAGCATTAGATTTATTATCCACTGCAAAACTGGAATATGTCTGTGTGATCAGTTGTACTAGATCAATTCTGGAAAGCCTATGTAGGTTAAAAATAGAGGAAACTCCTCAGTGTAGGATTTTTGGGAAACATCAGACAAATCAGAATTGAATGTGTTCGTTAAAACTTGCATGCTATTGAAATGTCAAACTGAGGTTGAAAGCCATCTATCCAGGGACTAGATTGCACTTTTTGGAGATTTGAAAGCTCGAAACTGACTAGCACTACTTGACTGGGTGTGGTGCACAAGGGATTTGTAGGTGACAAGGGATTAATATTATTGCTTCTGAATTGATGCCAAAGCTACTCATTTAAAAAGATAGTTCGATAAGCTGCACCAGTACGAGAGAGTATATTTAGCAGCTCTTTTCTTCTAGCACATTAATTATATTGTTACGACTTCCCCGAACATAATGCTTATTCATGTTTGCGAACATTTAATTCAGAACAACCTGTTTCAGAATGGTTTGAGAATCCGCTACGGCCGTTTTTATCTAATTGCATTATTCATTCATCTAGGGGGATAGAGAGTTGGCGGGGGCTATAAAAACAAACGCACATATACAGAAGGCGTCGAATTATAGCGTAGATAATAAGAAATCTGATCTACACAATCCGATACGACCTTTTGCCGCAAGAACTGTGAACCGTGGCACGCTCTATACCCGGCGCGGTCTCACACAACTGTTATAATCGCGAGCTCGAATCTGTACATAACGGATTATCGTGTATCTCGATTGTTGTCGATGCCCGTGTTGTTTAATCTGTAGGTAATCTGATTCGATTGATAGTTATCTCGTGTGGTGGCTGCGTGTGCTCACCGGTTATTAGATCTTCCGAAGTTTACCGGAATATGTTTTGCTCTGACGTTGGAAATAGTTGTTTCGTTTAAAAAAAAGAAAACGACGGATTTCACCGTTAATTTTGTGTTTTGCTGTCGTGTAATGAATGTGGTACCTTTATGTATGGAGGTATATGAATATATCTTCCAAGAAAACATGACAGTACTTATAGTATTTAAACGGTTCTTCTTTTTCTGTTGAATACGTTCGTAATTTGTTCTTTTTTCTCCGTTATCCTGAAATCAGCAAATACTTACCTTTGTATCTTTGTAGTGAGACAACTCACTAACAAGAAGTACATAGAGATAAAGGTTTACAATTTTTCTTGACATGAGTTTTATTTTGAAAGATGGCTTTAGGTCTGTTTTATTGTTTTGCATAGTATTATAATACGAGGGTGGGTCAATATGTCAGTGACTTTTTGAATTTCCCGCCTCTTAATTGAAAGGACAACACTGCTCCTGTCAACAGACATCTGTCAGCCATCTGAAGCCATAGGCATATCACATGGCTCAGTGGTTTCATTTTTGAATGGTCACTTGGGTACGAGAAAATCTTGCCCAAAATGGGTGTCACGTTTGCTCACAATCGACCACAAACCCAATTGTGTGACAACTTCGCAGCAGTGTTTGACGTTGTTTAAAAATAAAAAAACCCAGATTATTATGTGAAAATTTTATTCCTCAAAATTTATTGTAAAAACACATCACAAACATACACAATACATAATTACATTCATTTCGGTAAAACAACCATCAATTTCAAGCTGGAATCACAAAAATCATCTTTAAAAATATCAAGTAGTACATTCGGCAATTTAAGGAGTGGTAGCCCTGGGTGAAACAGAAAACAAAAGGGAGGGGAGAGTTGTTTACAAGTCTTGAAGATTGACAGAAAAAACAAGTCACGAAAAACTTATGTGAACAAAATACAACGTTTAAAAAGAATTAAAAGTTTAACAGTGCCCCATTAGAACTTCAACCATTCAAATCGAAACAGTGAACAGTGAAAGAAAACCCGGGAGAAGAATAACAAGATTTGAAACGGCAGGGAGGAGATTACAACCTAGACAAGAGGACGTAGGATACAAAAAACACACAACATTTAATTAAATTGGGAAATTGCAAGGTAAGAGCAGAGGGTGGGTTGTTTTAGTTAATCATTGTAAAATAGTATAATTACATTATAATCTGGATTTTATAAACAGTTCATATTTTTATTTGCGTCATTAGTGACACACAACAGTGGGCTTGTCAGCCAATAAAGTCATGGCGACCGTTTTTTGGGATGCCCGCGGTTGACTACCTTCAAAAAGATAAAACAATTAATGGCGAATATTATGCCAACTTATTGGGTCGATTTAATGAAGATTTGAAAAAAAAAACGACCGCATTTGGCCAAGAAAAAAGTCCTTTTCCACCAGAACAACGCAAGGGTCCACACATGTGCAGTTTCCATGGCGAAAATCCATGAATTGGGGCTACGAATTCCTCCCTCATCCGTCCTATTTTCCGAATTTAGCCCCAAGTGACTATTTCTTGTTTCCAAACTTGAAGAAATGGCTCGGTAGAAAGAGATTTGATTCCAACGATGAAATCATCTCACAAATACCTATTTTGATGACCTCGACAAATCTAATTTTTTGGAAGGGATAAAAGAATGGAGAAACGTTGGACAAAGTGTATAGATCTCAAAGGAGACTGTTGAAAAGTAAAATGATTTTTTGTTCAAAAACCTGTATTTCATGCAAAACGTCATGGACATATTGACCCGCCCTCTTAGTAGTCGGCCAGAAACTTTATAAGATTATATAAGGCCAACATTTTGGAGCAAATTTAGAACATCCTGAAAAAAATTCTAAATTTACCAGTGGTTAGCAAAAATTCCACACCTTTCACTTTATTTAAGTTATGACATAATGCTTTTGAAGTCCGTTGAAGTCTGAGGAGGTTGGAATACCTTTTACAGTTGGTGAAAGATCAAAATATTTTTGTGAATGTGGTAGGAGGTATTAAGAAGAGCTTTGGCTAAATGTATTGATCACTTCCTCACTTTTGCTTGGTCATCATGCATAACCAAATAGAAACAGGATTTGTCAGCAAAAATAATTGAATTGAATTCTAGTTACTACTACAGTCTATTACGTTAAACTGAATTGAGAGGCAGCACCAGATGAAAACTTCGTTTTTGATTCTTGAAGACTTCCTACACTTCTCTCCAATTTTGGTCTTCCTAGACTTACATAGGTCTAACGATGAGGCACTAGAATATTAGCACTTTTGTTTGCTTTTTCCGTTTATTTTTGTGTTGTTACTCACAGAGGTTATTTGATTTGCAATGGCTTGGTTTGGACTTCTTTTAAGGTAGCTTTTAGAAGCGGCAGAAGAAATTTCAATCAGTTTTGCAACAGATATTTAAACGTTGGTGTAGATTTTCATTTGAAATTTTGTTGGGCATGTTTCCAAGACTTTCGTAGTGAGACCATGACCTCCAACTACCACTTCTCCTACTCACAGTTTCTGGATTCGCTTAGATACTAAACAAGCAATTCGGTTATAAATGTTTGGCCTGTCAAAACCCTAGTTCAGCTTCCTGTGTGGTGAGAGCATTTGTTTATGTGTTGTTATCCAGGATAGTTTACTTTCCACTCGCTTTCCATTAGTTGAACTCCTTTGTAAGATCGATTTTAACTAAAACGAGCCTTCAATATCCGAATGAACAATACTCTATTCTTCTTGTCAGTTGCGGCTTAGAACGTATTTTCTGCGATGCATTTTTGTGGACATTAAATTGCTCCTCATTTGCCGCTGCAGGTGGCTTTCCCTTTATTGATCTGAAAGACGATTAAAACATCTGTGGATGTAACGACTTGTAAAAAGCCTGATCCTCCTTACGACATTTGAACAATTGTATTCTTCGTGTTCTTCCTAATTGTTCTAAATTTGTGGTAGAGCTAATGTTAAGCTAACGAAAATATTAGATTGCTATTTCTTTCGCTTTTACTTCATAGTTACATTCGACCTATTACCAATTAGGCATTTTTACATCACCCTATTGCTCACAACGAAGCAAACAGTTGCAATTTACTAATGCGTCCTTTCATCTACTCCCATCCTTCAACGCCGAAAAAGAATGCAAACCTAAAACCGAAGTCTGATGGATTAGCATCATCCCCTTTTACTTGATCTGTGTCCAGACACCGTAGCGCCGCGTAACTTCGCATAACGACAAGGGCGCCGTTTTAGGCGCCATCGTATTGACCCACCCTTCCGCTACCTATTCCGTACACCACCGTATTCAATACGAATCCCGTCACGGAAAATATTCGACGTCACTCACGAATCTCCGCCTAATTGCTTTTTAATTTGATCTTGAATCGAGCGAATGGGTAATTGTCGAGCGAACAGGACCTGTCAAGATGCAGCGGGAACTATTCAATTCGATAGAATTTCTCGAGAGTGGATTTACAAAAACGAAGAAAAGAAAGAGGTATGACGATATGAAAAAAGGGCGATTGTGTTTGGTTCTGCTACTGTGCTGTTAGTTGTCGTTTGTTGTTGTTATAGGTTGAAAAATTCTAGCGTATTATAATCAATGATGTCAAGTTTGTATTACGTCTTTGTGCGGCTAATGATATGTTTTCGTTTTCGTAAAGAATGGGAACAAATGCTGCTCGGCGCGGATCGTAAAGAAGTGAGCTTTCGAATCGTGGTTCTATAATTGCCATGGTATAAATAAGGAATTGTAAATGCGAGTTTGGATAATTGGATAGGCATGTAGACGTGATAATTTAAGCCGAATCATTACGGGTATTAAGGAACGTGAATTAAGAGGTGCTTAATTAATATTGAAAACGAATCTATTTACCAACTGTTCAAAATAAATCTTTAATGGATGCTTCTTCGATTCTTGCAAAACTCGGAAAGATTATCAAATAAGATAAAGAAAAGAGAAATATTGCATGGCACAAGGAGAGTATTCTGAGAAACCCTTAATTCTTGCAATTTGTTGTTGGGTGAGAATGAGCTTTCCCTTTTCAATTGCTTTCTTTTCTCATATTTAATGGAAGAATTTTGTCCATTGTTTAATTGCTACTCACACACTAAGATTGAAGCAACAATTTCCAATAGGAAAAAACTGCAGATTTCTGTACAGGATCCACCGGCCAAAGTTCACACCTAATTTAATAAAGGAGCGGTCCAAAGTTGAAAGACCAAAGAGGAGCATACTGGATATGCCAAAGAGTTGCGTTTCTTCATGAAAATGAGGACAAAGCCAGAGGTAATCCACTAGCAGTCGGCAATGCCAATGCGATGTTCAAGCGATTACAAACAGGGAAGAATCTAAAGTCCTAAAATTTTTTGGAATAATGCCCAAAAGAAAAAATATTGACCACAAATAGAGTATTTTTCGCTAACAAAAGGCTATTACAACATAAACTACTCACAAAAGCAAATAAAAGGAACATCTACAACACTATTATGTGTCCAGTATTAATATACGCCGCAGAGACAATGAGCTTAGCCAAAAAATGGGAATAAGACTTAAGAATAGTAGAAAGAAAGATTTAAGAATAATACTGAGACCTATCACAGTGGTATATAGAAAGAAGATCTACCAAAGTGGAATATAGAAAGAGAACAAATGGTGAAATAGAAATCAAAATGGCAGAAGATATACCTAGTCAAAAAGATCAAACGGCAAATGATAAGATGGTTTGGACATGTATGGAGAGCAGATGAGGATAAGGATTAAAGAAATGCTTGTTTGGGACCCAAGTGGAAGAAGAAGAAGAAGGGGGAGACCAAGATCAAAATGCTCAAATTAAGTTTTGGAAGACTTGAACAGGGCAGGAGTTAAGGATTGAAAGGAGAAGAGTAGAAATAGCAAATCATGGAAACACATCTGTGAAATGGTGAAATTGATCCATTCCTGAAAGCGGATTTTAGAGAGCATAAGCGGCGCTGCTCCATCGGCTGGTTAGCAGAGGCAAAAGTGGCGCCATCCAATGTTCAGAAATTTTTCCGTAACAAGGCAGTAATTTCAATAATCATAATATAAGATCATTGTTGCACAACTTGTATCATTCATTAATTGGGGAAAGATTCGTTTGCAGTGTAACGTAGTCAGTATGGATAGTGCCTTAAGCTAAAATGTATGTCATTAGGACCTAGTGGTTGGGATCGCTATAGACGACGTACCCATTCTTACTAAGTACACACAGTTTTGGACCTGAGCAACCAAAACCTGTTTCTAACATCATCATTGGGGCTGCTGAATGCGAAATTTAAATTCGTTTTTAAGATTGGTTCGAGATATGCAATAAATTAATTCTTTATTGTTTTTGACAGTTAGCGGTTATTTTATTCAATTAAAAATTATAAATCAGGAGCCGTTTGACTCATTAGAGTCCAACAGTAGCCGCTCATCATGCCATCATTCCAAAATTTTTGGTATCGTCTTTGAATTTTCGTCATATCTTGGTACTTCTTTCTTGCTCATACCGCTTAAGTTTTCAGGAAAAAAATTGAGATGTAAATGCAGAAAATGAAGTTTGAGAGATATTCGAGCTTCAATCTTGCGGCAATTTGCAACAAACTGCGGATTTGCGGTTACCGAGAAAGCTATGAAAAACACTTTGAAGTGATACCTATGCTGCCATCTACCTATGCTTCCCATCCCGCTTGCGGTAAATTGAAATGACGAATCAACTAACTGAGTTCACTCTACGAAATGACAAAATTACTTCCATTGTTGGACAGCGATGAAGACGAATTTGCCTGGGTATTTGCACTTATATCTGGACAAGCTCTCAATGGATCATTGCTCGTACGTGGAACTGGCTTTGACACGCATGATACCTCAGAATATTTAGGTATACTGTGTTAGTCTTTTTGCATTTCTACCGACGACATTCATCAAGCAAAAGTAGCGATTATCTACATGATTTTTGGTTCTCTTTGTAGGATTGGCAATGAAAATGAAAATTACACATTTTCATTGAGTGACCACTTGCACAGCTTTGTTCTGCACGTGTTACAAACAAGTTTCGGCCCCCATGGCAAGTAGTAATGCAAGTGCGCAATGCTGCCAACATTCGAGAACTTCAAAACTAGAGCCAATTGAAAATTGGTCTTATGGTACCTACTCAGCTCCAAAATTTGGCCGAAATTTGTAAACTTGTGTTATTGAAGTAAGGTGAAAACAATTTCAGCAAAGAAGCAGAAGCATCCAGTTTCGATGGGCGATGAAGTTTGTCCCAATCGTTCTGGTACGAAATTTGTTTATAACACTTCTGCAAAGTTACTCGTATTAGCTTTAAGATGTTGGCGCACTATGCAGTACCTCCTCTTCTATGATACAAGCTGGGAAATTGTAGCTTGGATTAGAGATTAGATACCTGCATGGAAACTCCTGGAAAAGTAGTTTGCAAAACCGTTTAAAATTTCTGTGGCTTGGGCTAAATCCACATCGTTGCACTTCATAGAATCAAATATTCTTCACGGTGATCTTCGATTGTTGGTTTGTGATTATATTGGATTCTATCCATTTTCTTTTTTGTTTTATTATTATTATTAACTATTTTTTTGATAACGTGCTGAAAATCATTTGTCATCAAGAAATCCACCTAACTAACCCTCTCTTTCAAATTCAATTCACGCATAACGTAACAGAAATAATAACCTCATCACGGTCCGCATGATGAAGGTACATATACACTTCAACATCAATTATTATGTGGATTAAAAGATTTCAAACCGCACAATCACCGACAACCATCTACATTTAACAAAAAAGAAACGCATAAAGCTCACACACACACCCACAGTAAAGCATAACGACGTAGTACCAACATAAGTACATGTATTTAACACAGACAACGGAGTACAACCACCAACAAAAGGGGAAAAACTCTTTCTCTCTGTTTTCTATACTCTCTACGTGCACTACACGCTCATTGTAGCAGCGTGTCACGAAAATCCATAATGAGGAACTGTGTGGCGACGTTTCGTCAAAGGTATACGATCATCCTCCATCCTTTTTCGTCTGTAACACGGCAATGCATCGGCGGATTGTGCTGACGTACACGAAAATACTACGTAGGATACACGATACTGTATTTGACATTTCCATCTGGGCTCTATCTGCGGGATAAAAAGATGCATCTGTGCGATAAGGACCGTAGCGTTGCGATTTGAAGCTGATAACTAACGACATTGAATGCTTTGCATCGGTGTATGTGGAGTGTGTATTATGTAGTAGTAGGTATATGGAATGAGCGTATATTTGGTTCATATTCAAGAGAGCATCTATGTTGTAGTCCAGAATAATTCTGTCTTTTAAAGATCTAATGTTTATAATTTATTCAATTTCTTATTGTGACTTCTTTATGTAGATTGCAGATTTGTAATAGTCTAACACTCTGTATATTATATAGAGTAAACTAGGCAGCCGAAAATGTTAGACTCGTTGCTCTAATACAACACAATTTAAAAACATATATCCCACAACACCCTTTGTAACTGCTTTCTTTTTCTTGTATCATTCTTTAATCCTCGACTGAATAAAGACACTGGTAACAGCACAAAAGCCGTCCGGAGACAAATATCGCTTAAGAATAGGTAAACCAATATGACACAAAAGGACAGTCAAGAACCTGCCGTGCTCCACAACAATAGGCATAATCTCCATGTTAGACTGGTACGAATCACTATAATGCCATACAACAAGGTATGAGATAATAGTTGAGAAAGAACTGTGAAAATATTTTCGATTTCTGTGTACCTTTTTCTCGTGTATTACTCGGTTCGAGGTTCCAACCTACATCTTCTGGTTTACACCGCATGCAATACAATGGCTTAATCCTGAGTTTTGACAGCGTTAGAATGGGGGCAATTATGCATTTCAGTTATTTTGAAAATATTCGTAAATAAATGGGGTACGGGTGCTTTTTCAATGTTGTGGTTGTAAGATGTATTACCTGCTGTTTCGATGATTTTTATAGTCTCAGTAGGAATAATTATATTTCAAATAAAAATGTAATTTTACTAATTTTCTACCTCCTTTTTTATTTTTGCAAAAATTTTCAGCTTGTTATCATAGTTTGGAAAAATTCACCAAAGATTGCATCATATTAATGCAGGTTTTGAAGGAAGACCATTTCAGACAAGATGGAGTTGTTAGTTTTTGCAATACACATTTTGGGCCGACAAAAATCCTCCAAATCTTCACATAAAGCGCGCTTTCCATTAAGCATTTGGATGAGCTTCGCTAAACAATTTTAACGGACGTTACAGACATAAATTGTTTGCAGAATATAATGTGGAATCCTTAAGACGTCATTACTTTGAAACAAAAGCAGCAATTGTTGGTCCAGTATGATGGTGCCCCACCTCATTTTTTGATTGTTGACATAGAGCATTTGCATCAAACTTTTCATTTCGTACATTGCCTGATTTAAATCCTTTTAATTTTTTCTTTGGTTAAAAATATTGTCAAAATCTATCAAAAATCTAATGAATTTTGGCAACTTTCTTAGATGTAACCTCAAAATTGAGTAAAATTTGGCATAATTTTGGTAATTTTGTTATATATAACTAGGATAAAATTTTACGGGTGGCTGAAATAACAATAATTTTCAATGTTTTATGATCCAGGGATTTTAGGCATTTTCAGTGAGTGACCAGTTCTAAAAATCCGCCAAAAATGTGATTCAATGTGACAACTCTGTACATGGTTCTCCTGTAAAAGAGTAAAGTCCCGAAGAGCGGCAGCTACGAATGAATCGAAAAATTCTCAAAGATCCGATACAATGACGAGGTCTTAGAAAGAACACAAATATCTCTCAGACATACATCCTTTAGACAAAGATGTCGTCCTTGTTTAGAGATGGAAGGAAGTCACTTCAAACACCTTATGTAAGTTTGTTCTTTTGTTCCACTTCTTGAAGTTTCCTTTATTTGTTTGTTTCCAAAACTTCATTTCATACTACCACCTCCTTAAATCTTTTACACTCTGTTCTTTCAACACTTTGTATCCAAAGATCGGACGAGAAGTTCCGGCGGATTGTTGCCGAAATTGAGCGTCAAAATTATGTTTTGTTATGTATCTGGATAAACGTGAATAAATATTTTTGGATCACACAATTGGTTTGGTTGTTCGCAATTTTTTTGCAAAGAAAATTTGTAATGACTTGACCAACACTTTGGATGACGGTATGTTATCGTATGCAACTTTCTGCTGGGTTACCGAAATTAAGCGAGGAAGGATGAAGTTTGAAGACTAAACCCGCAGTGACAGAGCAAAAAATCATTACGACGCCAGATATTTTTGAGGAAGTTTAGGATATCGTCTTAAATGCCAGTAGATTGAAGCCAATAGGCCAAACAGATGATGCAAAAAAATGCAGGCATAAATTATCTATCTCTGCTTTCCTATCAGCAGATAACAAGCCAATTCGTTAGCAGATTTTTTTTTGACAATTGTGTTTAACAATGTACGAAATGTATCATTATTATACACTTGAATTTAAAACAACAATCCAACCAGTGCGTCAAACAGGATGAACCAGCTTTAAAGAAAGCAAGCATGCTATGGTATATTTACCGGAAAAGTGATGGCTTCCATATTGTAGGATGCCAACATTTGCAAGAATAGTATTTCCGAAAAGCCAAACCAGCAACAATAGATGAAGAAGAAAATTTCCTATCATCCTGGCCATGCTTGGACAATACCAGCAATATGACAATTTAACAACTGTCAAATCTTTGGATTTTTGTTGTTACCCGCCTTATTGGCCAGATTTGCCAGCAGATTTCAGTTGTCACCATCCATCCAGAAATTAAATATAATAAAATAAAAAGAGGTTCCAGTTTAATAACGCAGTTAAAGTAGTTGTAACCGAGTGTTATAATGGAATAGAAGAAGATTATTTCAGAAATAGAACTACGAAGTTAAACATTTTTGGACTCTTGCCGAATTAAGTTAGGAGGAAACGATGACGGATTAGAATAAAATTGAATTTTCAGAAACAATTTCTTGCCTTTTTCATTTATTTCTGAACACACCTGTTAAGGAAGCAGCAGTATTTAATTATCTAAAAATAGTTTTGGCATTCTTAGCAGAGAAAAATTTACCTTGGTACCTATATGTATGCAACAAAACAAGGATTCAAGTCTAAACCAACAAATATATAACCACCACTAAGAAGGAGTGTTGGTAAATTTTATGCCAGCACATTTTTAAAATTCCAGAGTTCATTTAGCGTATTTACTTCAATTATTTGCTGTATACTGAGATACAGTATTATGCCTAAATAATACTGCTAAAACTGTTTTGTTACATGAATCACCGCCTAGAAACTGCCTGAATTAAGTACGGTAGCAAGAAGGTCAATTGTGAAGTAGCCTTGGAAAACGTAATGAATTGATAGCCAAATCACCCCAGAGTTTCAAATTTTACTTCCTTCATTTAACATTTTTTTATCAATTTAGAGTTGACTTTTGTGCAGCCTCAATTTTTCCCAGAGATGCCAATATGCAGATAATCTGAATGAAATGGCAACAATTTCTCAACAAAGTTGTTGCAAAGTTATTGCCAAAAAATTGCATAATGCTCCTAAACAAGACATTAGAGAGGCAGCGTGAGATGGTAGAAAAACGAGGGGGGGTGGGCACTACGACGCTAATGACCATTCGACAGAGGTTACTTGAAAACAATATTACATGGTGTAGTACAAAAGTAAAACCCCTGCTGACTGAAAGACCGACTTCAGTGGACCCAGGCGAATATTGATCGGGACTGGATTAGATTAAATTAGATTAGGGGTGGCCTTAGGGGCCTCTTTCACCGCGATCTTCCCGGTCTATTGTGATCCCCAGTAATCCTAGAAGGCGCACTCTAACTTTGCCCTCTTTAGGCTTAACGTCCTTGAGAACGGCTCCTGTATGTAGCTCTGTGCTGTGGGATACTTTGTGCCCAAAATTAGAAACCTTGTCTTTGTCAGGCCTTCGCAGTGGCACACTACCATGGACTGGGGTTTCTTTCTCCTCCTTGCAGAATCTGCGTATGACTAGGCCTATGTTGTGCATATGCCTATTTAGTCTACAGTGACCTGTCAACAGACTTTGTATCATTTTGACGGTTTTCCTGACTTTATCTAGTAGGTCTCTAGTGAATTTAGGCTTCTGTTCTTTAAGGAACTCCTTTGCCTGTCTTTGCCCAGGTAATCTTTGCCACCATTCCCTGGACTTATTGTGTATCTATTCCTTGATAGATTTTCTGATTTGTGATTTGGTGGTGCTGAAGGATGGGCCAGGCCCGACGAATTGCCTCGACGAACCTTGTCTGGCCAGATCGTCTGCGGGCTCATTTCCATTCACGCCCTCGTGGCTGGGAACCAAGGCCAAAAACAAGATATCAGAGAGGCAGCTAATGACCATTCGACAGAGGTTACTTGAAAATAATATTACAGGGTGTAGTACAAAAGTAAAACCCCTGCTGGCTGAAAGACATAACCGACTTCAGTGGACCCAGGAGAATATTGATCGCGATTGGAGCAATATCGTCTTCATAAGCGAGTCATCCGTCTGAGCATGGCTTCCTAGAAAGGAAACCATCAAAGAATGCTTAAATTATATCGAAGAGGTCTGTTAATAAATGCAAGGAAGTGGGTCGCAGTGAATGGGGATGATTGGATTCTTCAAGAACACAATGATCCAAAACACCACACTCAGCGGTAAGCAGAAAAAGACATCGAGACATTGGAGTGGCCGTCACAGTCTCTAGATCTCAACGCCTAGGTCTTTATGAAGCTGAAGTTGCTAGGAGGTCGCTTTTTGACGGCCAAGCAGTTGTCGGGTAAGGTTAAAAAAATATGGCCTTGGTTTATCATTGCGTATACCGAAAATCTAATTGAAACTATGCCAAATCGCTGCCAGGTTGTAATCAACAATACAGGTGACTGGAGCCTGTACTAGGTAGGAGTGTCGTAGTGCTTCTTCTGCACTTTTCACTCATACAAACCTTATCCAGTTCTGGCTAATACTAATGTAAATATCGTAAAAATATTGGTTAGTTGGCTCGGTGGTCGTAGTGCTAGAGCGGGAAGTCTCTTACTCTACACGTACATACTTGGTTGTGCAACAAATCCAACAATATTAGTTACGGATAATCATGAAAGACAGCCACTGGAAAGTGCCAAGCTATTCTTTCTAGGTAGGTTTTGTTTTGGAGTAAATATCTTCATTTTACACAAAAATATAATAGTTTGTTGGTTCAATTTTGAAACAAAAAGGAGGCACTATACCGAATTGTTTCTACTTGTATGAAAGTTCTAATTTCCTCCGCTAGTTTTGCGTGCAACTGCAAATTTATTAAACAAAAATTAATGATCACGTGTGAAAAAATCGTAAATTATCAGTCATAATTACGTCAAAATGCACATGAGACATTAAACGCGTAGTGGCTTTGCCTAACACATACACTCATACACACAACGAACAGCGCCACCTACCCGTATTCATGATGCCATGCATCATACACATTATGTACGAGAAAATAATAAATTTCCTATAAAATTATGACCAGAATGTTGGGAAAAAGGCACAGCACTCAGGTGAGGTTGTCCCGTATCGCGGTTTGGAATCGAATTTTGCGTAATATGAAATAGCATATTTATTAGCTTAGCTGAGATATACTTACGTGCCAGAGATTTACAGCAATAAAATGCTAAAATGGTTAAATATTAAAATATTTTATCCCTTTCTTATAACGTGTACAGCGAAATTTAGGCACAACTTAGATTGTGGGTGAAATATTTATTTCAATCCTACAATAAAGTGTTTACGACCAAATTGCTAAACGCCCCACCTGCTCCGAAAGAAATACCGTTTTCGTCGAAAGGCTCGGAAAGAATAGCGAAAAGATTCGACCTCAATCTAGCCCAGCGATTACGTACAGATAAGATAGAGGAAACGAACTACTAAAAGCTGAACTCGAAAGAGTGTCCACCGTTCCTCCGCACGGTGTGCCCGCTAAGCGTTTTTACAGTTACGATTGTCGAAATCGAGCGTATTTTGTCAGTTTACGGTCGAAACTGAAAACTCGACCTACCTGATCCTCTCTACCAGCTATCGCCGGTTCTAATCTGCTGCGGTCGCGTTATCTGAAATCTAACGCGAAATATCCACGTAAATTGTCTTCCACCAGTGTGTATATTTAGAAGCATTGGACGTAAGCGTGCCAGATGTAACAACCGGGCGCGATTGTGTAAAATAAGTATCAGAACTGCAAAGTGGAAAGGACTTAAATAGGACACACTTATCGGAGTATTACGAAAAGGAGAATTTTTAGGCTGAGTGGTGATTTGAAGATTTGGGGTTGGCTGCCTTGAACAATGCATTCTTCTAGAATGTTTTCCTATTATTACCGCAGCTGTCATAATTATTTTCCGAAATTTTCGAAAATCTGTTGCTTTGAAACCGGCTTTGGATGCTTTAAAATATTCCTTCATTAGAAACGGATAATTCTCAAGATTAAAACATCTCTCTCTGCTCTTTGATTGGCGTGGTGGATGTCTGGTTTTGAGATTAGCATTCTTTAGATATGAAAAAATAAAGTACCTGAAATTACTAAATTTGGAGTAAATGCAGAATAATGAATAATATCGTATGAAAAAATTGTACATATAATAGTAAAAAAAAAATTGTTTTTGGCTATTTGCTGGGAATATCTTACTGTAGGTTCACCATTATGAAGTTCATTGACAACCGCCTGTAATAATGCATTTGGATGCTCTTAAAGCGAAGACTAGCTATCTTTGACTTTTTTTTAATTAGGAAAAATCTTTAGCAACTGTTAAAACTTTGAATTTTGACAAAGAAGGAGTTTACTGCATATGCTACAAATGTTACTTTTTTCGATTTTGTTTCACGGGCTATGCATCTTACTTAAGAACCTGAAAATTTGGAAAATTGTAGAACAAATAAACTTAGAACAATCCCATACATTATCCAAAATTTTTCAAAAAAGAAATGGCTAAGTTTATACAGGTGTAGTTTCGTTGGTATTATAATGTTAGAAGGCTAAAACTTTGGCACAATATACAGGGTGTATTTGAAATAAAAGTAAAAAATATTAATAATGGTAAGATACAATTATTTAGAATATAATTCCAAAAAATTTTTGTTCGGTTACGACGCGAATGCCAAAACTAAAATCTC
>ML219025.1:22221-40873 GCA_004785975.1 Popillia japonica | reverse complement strand
TATTGTTTGATAATATCTAATTGAGACTGAGTCGTCATTCATCATCATAATTTTGTCTTGCATTTCTATGGCTACTCTTCTAAATTTGTAAGCAAAAGTATAATTTCTTTTGTATGAAATAGTAACTAGAAAAGTAATAAAAATATAATAAGTAGACACTAAAAAATGTACAAGACGCAATTAAATCAGAAAACACCACACAAAAAACAATGATGTTACCCTGTCTTATGTTGTAAAATGTATCACAGTAAAAGAGTGCAGTAAAAGATAAAGACAGAAATTTAGCTCAATTCAAATGAAATACTATTATGTCAAGAAAAACGCGTTCAAATACGTTTTTTTTTTGTAAAAGAAAGAATCTTTTTTTCAGTGCAGAATCAATTGCGTGTTATATAGTGCTAAATTGACATCCTTGTCATTAAAAAATTGCTGAAAATCCCAATTACATATTTACATTGTGTTTCCAAATAAGTGCGTAAGTTTTTAGAGAGTAATTCCAAAAATGAGAAAAACAATTGTTTTGGTTTTTTCTTAAAATTGTTGTGCGTGTTCTACCAATAAATAAGGTAGCTATAACTTTTTAACAAAATAAAACTTCTTGATTTAAATATATCTGTTGAAAAGAATGAATTTGTGATAAATTTTAATCTTCTGTAAATGAAATCGAACAAATCTACTAGGTGGCTGAAAAATCATAATATTCATAGGTAGCTTGCAAAAAACTATTTCTTTAACTCTTCAGCAATTTTAAGAAAAACCCAAAACAATTTTTTTTCTCATTTTTGGAAGCGTAAAACTTTTTAAAGACAACTCTAAGAGCTTTTGTTTACATGAAAGATCCCTTTTATTTAATCAATAATTCATAATTATTTTGGCAATAATTATGAACCACTACTTAAATATGATCCTTCTGCTAAATCGATGCTTTTTGGTGATAAAATTCTTTTATTACTTTCAAATATTTATTTGATTCAAAGAAACATTACTTTAAGTGAATGCAATCACATAGGTACAATCTATTTTCTCGTAATATAATTGTGCTAATTTAAATAAATGCTGTATTATATCAAAGAAACTAAACCTGTTTAAACAACTTAAACGAGTAACAGGTAAAAAGACTTCGCATATGCGTAAAGAAAAAGTAATTCTACGGAAAAAGTAATACGACACAGAAATGTGATTGGCTGACAGATTATTACGGCTGCGTCTTTGTTTGGGCGCCGAGCAGTCTTGTCCCTAGCGTCGCCTAATCGCGCATCTCGTGAGGCTTATATTTATTCTTGTGTACTTATTGTTAGTGTGTATTTGATTGTAGTGATCCTTATCATTGACGTTTAACATAATTTGTGTGCCTTAGTTGGTGAAAAACTGGAAGTTGGAAAATGTTGCGGAAGTATTTGAAAGTAAGTCAGTTTATTAATTAGCATTTCCTTGTCATTGGTATACATATCTACTTATATAAATACATATCTTATTTCTAATTATGGAGAACAATAGAAAAAATTAGCGGATATTTTATACTATTATGCTGAATTTTTTTTTTTACTTAACTTTTCGAGGCAGGTTTAAAATATTTTTTTATCATTCCACAAATTATTCTTATGAAAATGAGTAGGTGTCAATGTTACTGCTTTAAACTTGCGCCTGCGCTTCAAGATTTTCCTTTCTTCCGTATATTCAAATGTATTTAAATGCAAAACATTCATGTTTGCAATTTTTTGTTTAGCTTAGTCATAAAGCTGGTGATGAGTCATACTGTGATCGCTATACACCCTTCGTAATCTGGCTACTATTACTAATCATTTAACTGTTCTTTCTACACCATCAAATACATTTCTTCCATGTGGACTACTACTAGAGCAAAGTTAGAAACTTCTAAACTCAGAAGAGAGAGTTACTCTCTCAGAACAAATATGTAAACAAACACAAAACAAAAGAGACATGTTTTTAAGTAATAATTTTGATAATAAATGACAATGTTCCAATCATTTGTTACTTACTGAGATCTGTGCAACCTACACAAGTTTTTAGAGGCTTTAGTCCTACACATATTTTTTAGTAAATAGTCTTTAACATGTTCTGATATAAGTTCATCATTTTGTATGTTTTTGTTTTTTCTAAAAGTTAAAGGTACTGCCAACATCACGATACTTTCTCGTGATTCTCGTGATTCAATTAAGATTTTATCCAAAACGTTTTAGAATTTGGAAAGATTATAATATTTTTGATTTGATTTTTTTAAATAAACTTATATCTTTGGATCCTACTGAGATCTCATTTTATAAATTTCAAGGTTTAATCTTCTAACCTGCAAACTTTTAAAAGCTAAAAAAGTTGTCGAACAGTTTTTTTTGGGGTAATTACGATACACTAAACTCGAAAAAGACATTGGATAGTAATTTGAAAATGTAGTTTTAGAGCCAGGTGGAAAAAGGACAAGAGTGCCTCGGGGCAGTGTTGCCGGTTTAGGTGTAAAAAAATAAGAAAATGCGTCTTACTTTCTACAATGGTATTCATAAAAACAAGTTTTGGCATTTGAGCAGCATAAATGAAGATCGCATTTTGAGCAAACACACTGTGCTTGCGACTTTTTGCATAATTTTTTATCTAGCCAAATTAGAAGGTGATCAATATTGTCATAACGGACGTCTTCAACAGGATGTTTGGCTCTTTCGCCAATTTTTAAGCTTTCTGTCTGTGGACCTCTTTGTAACGTTGTTGAACGTTGTGCTCTTGGCCCACTTCTTGGGCCGCCTGCAGCACGTTTTTTTGTGTATGACACAAGATTGTCTTGTTGGGCGCGTAATTTGGATCGTTTTCTTCATCATCGCTACTGAAATCCTCTTCTTCGTCCGTGTCTATAGCATCCATGAACTCCACCAACTCATCATCGATCAAGACGGATGTTTTAATCCGTCTGCGGTTGCCATTTCTATAGGCACTATTGCGGATTAGAGGGCTTTAAGGTTTTTCTCCAATGAAAAAACAACACATTTTTTAAATACTAAGTCCGTTGTAACGTTGCCCTTCTGGGTGGCTAGTTGCAGGCTTCTGATGAAGCTTAAAATTAATCTAGGATTTTTATGTTGGATTTTAGTAAGCCTTAGAAACGGTTTACTGAAGTGTTGATGTTGAGTACGACTGTCAACAACACAATATATGTTCTGCAATCTTTAAATCTTCTTGAAATAGAGGTCCGATTTGTTTTTGGGTTTTCCCTAGCTCGTTTAGATGGTATTTCAGGGCTGCATAATCTGTTAAAAATCCTGCCAATACTCGAAAGTCCTCTTTGCTGATGTAATTTGTTAATTTAGGATATGCTGATAAAGGTACCTTCACCCGCTTTTGTTCTGCCATGTTTCGCTGATGGGAGGCCTGGCTAAGGTCTTTCCATTTGTTAATTGCTTTATTTAGGTGGTTCTTTTGCATACCACAACAGAGATCAGATCCAGTAGATAGCATTTTTGTTGCTTCTTTGGCAAGCTTTCCTAGTTTTTTGTTCTGCTTTAATCTGCTGGTGTAGGATATATCTATTACTAGTGGATAGTTTAGTTGCGCTGATTATTGATTTTTTTAGTAAGATTAAAATATAAGTATGTCTTTAGTACGCTCTAATGTAAATTGGTTACTTTATTTCTTCCTTTTATGACTAACAATAAGTAATAACCACTAACTTTTCAAAATTTGTAATACTGCAGAAACCATATATTTTTTAAACTTAAAACATATTGTGTTTTGATTATTTTTTTAACTTTTTTTATGTTACTGATACTTTTTTCCATTTCTAGTCAATTATTTGTTGTCAAAATTTGTTTGTATGTTTTGTCGTTGTATTAAAAATATGTAGAATTTAGGTAAAGCTTTGCAGCCAACATAAATTCAATTTGGAATAAATTGATCTTTAATCGAATTAAAAGTGTTAGGAAAAAGTATCAGCAACATAAGATAAATACATAAAGGTCATGTCATAGAAATGTATATTCTACTTAACTTTTTTGTCATATCTTTCAATCCTATTGACATTTCATTCGGTAAATTTCGTAATTTGAAACTTCTACTACTTAATTAATATATTTATTTTTATGATCCTTATGTACTTTTCTTATGTTGCTAAATTTTATCAAATTAAGCTCTTGACTTGGTTTTTTTGCCATGTTTTTCCCTAGTCCTTGAACACAATTGTTAGAGCTTGACAAAAAAATACAGTGATATAAAGATTTTTATTATTATAAAGTTGCATAATCCTATGTATCACTGGATTTCTTTGTCTGTAGATAATTTTGTTGATAGGCATGGCTAGTTGGTTATTAATTGACACGAATTAAATGTCAATTTTATTCCACTGAAGAAGTTGTGTAAAGAAAACCTAATAAATTGTAAAGGTTCTGGAATAAATTGATCTTTAATCGAATAAAAAGTCGTATAATTGACCTAGAAGTTGAAAAAAAGTATCAGCAACATAAGATTACTATGTATTTAATAAAACACCTGGTTTTCAATAATTTAAAAATTCTTAAAAAAAATCTTCTTAAAAGAGCTGTTTTACCAAGTATGTCCGAATAACATATCATATTAAACCTTATGCGATTTTCTTCAAAGAAGAAAGATAAAGAGAGCAGAACTCTTTAGACCCAATAAAACTGAAGCAATTTTAGGATTTAGAACTTAATGCATATCCAGAGAAGACTGTTTTTCCAAAATTTTAAGATTAGTTACTCTAATAACACAAAAAATTCCAAAAATTATTCTCGTTTTCATAAAAATTGGAAATGGTTAGGTTGAGTGACTGGTTCACTGGGCAGGCATTAATGGTACCTACTATAGATTCCATAGTTATAGACAATAATAGTTGCAAGAGGTTGAAGATTTTGATAAAACTTTTTACTAGGATATGGATGATACACATAAAACCTAATATCTTCCAAAAATTGTTTTTTTTGTTGAAAGTTAGAAGATCAATTTTTCAATTTTGAAACCTACAAACTTCAATTCAATGAACAATCATGGGCTTTCGTACAAATGCTATTCGTGGGCTCAACTATGACCGTACATACTATCTCCACTAATTTATGTAGTACCTAGTTTGTGGCGGTTTCGCGTGCGGTTGGTAGTAAATTCCCGAATCAAGGTTTGATATTAATTAATTGGTATTAATTAATTAATGATATGTTAGCGGCGCGATTAGATAATATAGTTATTACGAGGCCGTATGCTAATTCCTTGTAAATCATGCTCAATTTGATTTTATCAAAGTGTGTGTATGTATGGCTGGCCGCAGCGGCAATGCTAATGCGCCGCTTGTTTCGAATTGTTGCACCAATTATTCACTTCCGAATTATCTGTTTATTAATTGTCTCGGTGCGAACTGATTTACTACTTTGTATCTATTGCCGATAGATAACTGGTGGACTGTTTATATTGTTCATAAGAGGCAAAAATATTTATATTAATAATGCTGGCTGCCAATCAAGATTATGCAAACGTGTCATAATGTACATACATTGCAGTCTTATTCATCCCTTCCATGATGGGCTATTTTAATATTTCCCTCCTTTGTTTTGCGGAGACTGAACGTGTTCTATCACCGACAAATCAAGTCCTTCCACATCGCCTCAGCCTAAAAGGAAAAAGAAAAAAGAACTACCTCCATTTTCTAAATGAATATTTCTCCATACATATAGATTGCTTAGATATTTAATTTATCTAACAAATTATTCCTAATACGCATAAATCTTTTACCCATTCAAACATTTTCCGATGCTAAACGTTACTGCAAGGAGGAAGGGGGTGTAGAGACGAGAATTGTCGCGAGTTACAGTTTCGGAGAGGAAGACTTCTTTCCGCGCGCAAGGAAAATCGCTGGAGACGGAGAAAGAAAACGAAAGCAAGAGAGAAGCCACCCGACTGATAAGACGAGAGATCCGGGGAACCGCTCCGGGACAATTTATAGCAGCAACTTTTAAAACATACTCCTGGGGTTCGAAGGGATGTAGCGAGGGGTGGCGAGGGTGATTCGGGGCAGGACGTACATTATACGCTCTGGGTACAGTCTCGGACAGAGATTAACAACCCCTTGTCAATGGGAAAGTTTTGAAAACAAGATTACCTTGGGATAAACTGTGTGTAATAGTTAGATTATGTGATATGAGATGATCTTTTAAGTTTGGTGGAGGAGTTTTATTAATGATGATTAAATTAAATATAGTAATCGCGCCACTATCTCTTCTTCTTATTATATGTAGTATACTGGACGGGAAAACATTGCTTCAGATATGTTTTTGATGATGCAATATCTATTTTGTCAAAATGAGTTTTGATATTGTCCTTTATCCATTTTATATGCTTGTTTAATTGGGTCAATTAAAACCACGCTTTACGGTAACAATAATTTTAGAAAAGTTTAATTATTCATGTCTTCTTCCTAATGTCCCCAATGTTTGCTGTCAGCAAACTGATCAATTTTGTCTTTCCATATCTAAAGTCCAAATTATAATAGCGAGCGAGTTCAATAGCAATTACACGGTCGTGGACTGAGGAACACAGGCATTGGACGGTGGAGCAGTGGAAAAAGTTTTATGGAGTGACGAATCCATATTTAGAGTGTTTGGTCGTAATAGGTGTGTTTATTAGACGTTCCACTAATGAGGAAATGCTTTTCCAATGCACGGTGTCTATGTACAACAAAACACGGTGTTGATTCTCTAATACCGAATCCAAGGAATAATGTGGAAAGACCACTATCGTGAAATATTGAAAAATTATACCATTCCTTCGGGGCTGCACGGGGGCACAAAATTTTACTTTCATGCAGAATAATGATTCGAAACATACAGCCACTGTGGAGTACCTAAATGGAGTATCTAAACCAGCAAAAGCAAGCAAATGTGTTAAAAATGATGAAAAGGCCACCCCAGAGTAGGGACCTGAATCCTATTGATCTACTCTGGGATGAGTTTGATAGAAGAGTTCGATTTGTTGGTCCTTCTTCCAAAGAACAGCTCTGCAATATGCTCCACCAAGAATGGGACAACATTCCAGGCGACACACTAAGAAAATTAGTTGAAAGGATGCCGCGAGTCCATGCAAGGTGTTAGTGGTATGCTGGTAGTGTATAAACAAGTTGGGGTTTATGAATAATGGTCTTCAACTGGGGAGAATAAATTACAGTAAATCCATAAAGCAGAGTTTGCGATCATCGTATCACCACCCTCCGAAATGTGGATTCTTTCTGGTAAAACGGCATCCCCTAATTCCATTTCATCACAAATTAACACATTCTGACGTCTTATTTCTTTATGTCCTTTTCCATCCCAGCCCACCCGACAAGCTTACGCCTTACAAAGCTTCAAATTTCGAAAGAAAACGTAAGCGAGATTGTCTCAAATTTTCAATCATTGACAGCTTTGCCGAAATTACTGCCATAGCCGTGCAGTTGGATTTCAAACCTATCCTTAGCAGGTCTTCCCCAAGACTACTACTTGTGCCCTGTGACGAAACTCACAAGGCCGCGTAGTTTGTTCCTACTTACTTCTAGCATGGTCTTTGCTTATTTCCTTTCTAAGAAATACCTTGGAATGTCTTAGACTAGGAATATTCTCCCAGAGAAATGTTCTGAGCTAACGAGGTTGTGGCAGCCTTTTCTGCTAATAGATTAGCTTCCTTGTTGCCACTGATTCCAGTGTGTTCTGGTACTCATCATAACACAACTACATATATTTCTTCTTCCTAGGTTGTTTATCAGGAGTAATATTTTTTCTGTATTAATTGGCTTTTATTGCTTGATGTTTAAACTTGTGATATCTGGCCAAACTTCCATGAGTGGTAATGTATGAACAAGATGGGCTTTATGAATAATGGTCTTCCTCCAATCGTTCAGAACAAATTTCAGTAAATTCATAAACCATGCAGAGTTTGCTGTCATCGTATCACCGTCCTCGGAAATGTGGATACCAAAACAAATTCTTCCTGGTGAAACGGCATCCCTTACTTCGATTTCATCACAAATTAACACATTCTGACGTCTTATTTCTTTATGTCCTTTTCCATCCCAACCCACCCAACAAGCTTACGACTTACAAAGCTTCAACTTTCGAAAAAGAAACGTAAGTGAGATTTTCTCAAATTTTGACAATCATTGACAGCTTTGCCGAAATTGCTGCCATAGCCGTGCTCGGAAATGTGGATACCAAAACAAATTATTCCTAGTGAAAAGGCGTTGGTGAATATTGGAAGTTCCTATTGCAGATCATCCCTTAATTCCATTTCATCACAAATTGAAACATTCTGATGTCTCTTCTGAGTTCTTTATCTCCTTTTCCATCGCAGCCCATTCGACAAGCTTACTCACACAATCATCCAGGCAAAACTTTTCAAGCCTTTAATTAGACATTGTTCGGGCCAAAATTGTCCTCTTCTCTTCCTCTTTGAAGAAATGAATTTGATTTTCTTAATTAGCCTTGGATTGGATTTTGTTCTAATGAAGATACATATTTTGACCAAATATTGGCGAAAGTTTTAGAAGTAATCGTGGCAATAATGACCAATTTTACCCTACCTCATTTTCGATCTTGCACGTCACTTGTTCTTATTATGTTGTCGTGAGTGGTAGTTGCAGCGGCTTCTTAAGTTGTATTGCTTGTCTTACTTACGCTACAATTTTTGCTGTGGGTTCAGAATTCCTTCGTTAAGCTAAAAACGGCGCACAACGCTTGATATTGCGTAAATTTCGAGAGTATGGTAGCAAATTGGGATACTTCTTAAGAAGGTGAATTAAATTAGTACTCAGCAGAAGTTAATTATTTAATCAGGAAAGGTTTTGAAAGAAACAGAATAGAACATGTTAATCTTTGAAGAAGTTAAAGTCAATTTGTTAGCATTATCATGTTTTGGTCTATTTCTGGCTGGTTTTAGGTCTTCACATTTGAATTACACAATCGTCCCAAACACAGATTATTGTTGACCGTTGTTTACCTAACACTATACATACATATATTGCTTACAGAGTAATGCTATCATCGTTTCTTCATTTGCAGAATACTAAAATAATAAGCTGTTAATTCCATCCATTATCTTCCACTTCCAACATCTTTACGAAGTCATTCATAAATCTCTGAAGTATATCCTTTGTCAGCTGAATATTACCATTAAATAATTCACTCATCCGTCCATATTGGCGTCTATCTTTGACGCACCATCTATTCACAAACAGTCGAACCGCAGATACTACAGAAATTTATGTTTAATACATATATGTACGAATATTTCTGTGTAGTAGTCCTAACTAACAAACGATGTTAATCCGCGAAATCGCTGAATCATCGCCTCTTAGCGAGTTCCAATTCGGAAATACCCATCCATCGAGAAACACCGCCGGCAATCGATTTTTCGCTCTCATTGAAGAAGCAGCGATAGCCTTCGCTTTTTCAAAGTAGGATATTCATGTACAGAGATCCTACCTCCAACAACTCTCTTAGGAGTAACAAAGACAGCCACATTTTTCTGAGGTCCGGATCTTTCCACATCGTCGATACATATATTTTTTTCTTCTTTCCATCCTTATTTTGTGGTACGTCCGAACCGTGCATGGTCAAATGCACACACGACGTCGTTCCTTATAATAATATATAATTTGGGGCCGGGGCTCTTAAAATGTTATGATGTGGGCATTTCGCTGTGTTCCGATGCTGATGCTGCTCCACATTTTCTAAAGATGATTCGGGCCTATTGTTGTTAAATTATTACCTTCTGGACGTGAGCCAGAAAGCGCGTGCACGGTCAATCTGATGGTATTTTAATTTACCATCGTGATAAGGTGCGCTGTAATAACTATGATGCTTTATATAGGTATAAGTACTCTGTACGAGATATTGATAGATGAATTTTTAAATATTGTGGGTTACTGTTAATATTCCACTCAGAAAAAAATGTATATTGCCTTTGTAACACATCTAAAGAATGGATTCTTCTTTGATTCTTAATCCTAAATCAGATGAGAATATGATTGCATTAAAGCTACACCAATACGTTAGAAAAAGCTTCTTTCCTTGGCTTCCCAAGTTATTCAGTGGTTCATTGGTTCATGTATGAGTCTGGACCAATTTTTCGGCAAATCTTTTTCCGAAATCCGTAACCATATACTACTTAGGAAGCAAATGCTAAATTATTAATGTAAAATATGCTCAAGCATCTCTAAAACGGTCTGAAAGGTCTACCAGAGAAGAGGAAGCCTAAAAATCTTTTTAATTATTTCATGATCTCATGAGCAGTACATGAGAGTAGGCAATGATTGATAAGCCAGAACAAATTGGATGGAGCTGTCAAAAATTCAATTTTCAATTAAAAAAGTGGGGAGTAGAATGCTTTCCTTAAATTATTTCGCAAAATATGCATACCTATCAGAAAGCTCCAACAATACAGAACAGATAAAACAAGCTTTAACGATTTTCAAAGCTTCAAATTTTGGAAGAAAAGGGAGATCTTTATGTAAGCGAGATTTTCTCAAATTTTCAATCATTGACAGCTTTGCCGAAATTGCTGTCACAGCCGTGCAGTAGGATATTAGTTGGATTTCAAACCTATCCTTGGCACGTCTTCCGCAAGAGTGCCACTTGTGCACTGTGACAAAACCCACAAGGCCACATAATTTGATCCTACTTAGTTCTAGTATGGTCTTTGCTCTTTGCTTATTTCCTTTCTACGAAATACCTTGGAATGTCTCAGACCAGGAACATTTTCACAGAGGGATGTTTCCTCGTTGGCACTGCTTGGTATGTGGTATTGGTATGTGCTGGTACACCATATTGCAACTATGTTTCCTTTGCTTAGGTTGTTCAATTCTCCAAAGTATTTCCAGACTAATTTTGATCAGAGTGTGTTAGAACTCCAAACAGCCTGGCACAACTTTTACAATTTCGAATTTGAAGCATCTAACTGAAGAGGCTGAAGATGTATGACGGTAATTTCACACAGGGATATTTTACAAATAAGAGAATACATGATAAAGGACTGAACCTTTGGAACAATATCGAGTCAATCTCTCGAAACCTGAAACAACCTTTAAAGTTTAAAATTAAAAAAAAAAGAGTGGGGAAGGTCGTAATTCTACGCAGGATATATTTTGCTTTTTTCAATTATCTTACGAAGTGATGATGATAGGCTGAAGTTTTGGAACAAGATATATGAAATTAATTTAGAATTTTTTTTATGAAGTAAAGATAATAAAAGGCCAAAAGTTTTGAACCATGTTTAGAACAACTAGAAGATCCTGGAAAAATTTGAATTTTGAAAAATTTGGTTGGGGCCTGTCCAATAAACGTTCTTTTTAGATTTTTTTTCCGCAATTTTTTTAAAAATTATTTTGCAAAACTTCTTGTAGGCTCAAGTTGAACCACTATAACGGTTTGGCATAACACCAAGAAGTTAGTAGAAACTATACAAATATGCAACTGGTGGTGACAGACTGGAATGAGTGGGAGGAGGGAAGAGGTAGGCCCTTGAATAGTAGCAGACGCTTCATTTTCAGTGTACGCCATGGCTTGGTGAACATCATAAAAATGGCAGATGTTCGTGGAAACTTGTGTCGAGGCATGTTTCGGAATGATTAAGTGATTTTTTCAGGCGAGGCACATTGTCATTTGTCAGGTCCAGTAAATAGACGAAGTTCATTAATGACCACTCCATAGTCCTAAAGTAACAGTTTGGTGTTTGTGCCTGGTTTTTTAGTTTACTAAGAGAAGAGTTCTTTTTGCCGCACCCTGTATAAAGTAAATAATGTCATGGATATTAGACAGGTTCTTGAGTAGATAGACCCACCTATAGATTCTTTTGTGAGGCCCCAACTAGTTTTATTATCAATGAGTTAGAATCACCATCCTCCTAGTAATACAAATAGGAGAACTACCCAAAACGCAGAAGAACATATTTATCCACGCATTCTATAAGCACAATCCAAGTAGGAGCGCTACAAGACTTCTGCCAAGATCCTATAAGATTTAATATGGACCCACAAATACAGCAATTTTTTGTTGTTGTCTTTTGCTATCTCTCTATCCATAGGTTTAATCGTAATGCGCTTTCCTAAACTTTAAGTTAGTGTTATTAGGGAATATACTTATAACTCATGTATAACTGTGCATAAAACGATAAAAACCAACGATTCGTATCCGATGGAGATTCATCCGATTAGAACCTATTAATCTATCAAGATGCTTTATGTGCACGGCGGTGAGTTTTATTCTGTGGTCGATTTCTTTTATCGTCCAGTCCAGCGCGAAACAATTAATTAACCGGCGATATTATTGCGTAGAATTTTTACCGCGAAGGTCTGCACTCTAAGTAGGTGAGCATGAAACGTCAAATGGTCACGCGAGCCGTAAATTTGATTAAGCCTTTTCCTAACCCCCTGTATCCTGAGTGCATGCACGCGGCCTTCAGGGTAGCGAAAGGATATTTAAAAAGCACGCACAGGACGTTGGTGGTATCGTGCTCGCGAGGTGCGCTTTAACTCGGGTTAGATACGGTCTCGCTAGGTCTTGGACCTTGTAAGCTCGCCAGTATGTACCTACTACGTATGTACATGAGAAGGATTAAGGGAAACGATATACGAGCATGGGAAGGAATTGTTGTTGTTCGATTAATTTGGTTGTTGAACGAAATGATATCGTATGTTTGCCCAGATAGACAGAACTTGTCCATCTAATCTTTTAAATGTAAATTTCTTTCACTCATTTAGACATTTTTCTAATTAAAGCATTTTCTTTTCGTTTAAAGATTCTTATCCGGATTAAAGGAACATATACGTTACTCCTAACATAATAATTTTTAAAATAAAACAAACAAATCACCGATTGAAAGTCAAAAAAAATCTACATAGCAGAATCGATTCGCCGGGAGACAACGTTTGATTAATATATGTACACATTCTTGGATGGAGAGGAACATATGGTGTGTAGCATCATCTAGCCTCCTAATAAATATTCATATTCGTTAATTGTTATGGTTAAACGTTCGTAAATGAAATATCTCCGATCTCCACAAGTCGGAGGAAGGTGTTAATTATATTCCTGACACAGAGTCGAACACGTTCTTACTCCATCTCCCTAGCGGGATGGATGTAGTGATGTGAAATGTAACTTAACTGTATGTAGTATCTCCTATGTCTTCTATTATAGCGTATAGATAGAACCTATTATATTTTTTATACCATTAGAGACTTATGGAAAGTCGTAACCAACGTACTTGTTAGTTGCTATCTATTTACTGGCAGATAAATCTTTTAGTAGAGTATTGTGGGGTTTGAATTGAAGGAAATGTTTACAAAATTAAAATTAAATGACTTTCAAATTCTTACTGAATATGTAAAATTTCGTCATAAATATTTTTGAAGTTGACGGCATCTGCATACTTAAAAATAGAAGGGCTAACGAATAGACCCCTGAAGAACACCACATCCATCAGTTTTCTGGTGGAAGTGACACATTATTTGCTAAAACATGTCTGTCGAATTGTCCAGTAATAATTTGTGATGTACTCGGTTAAACACTTTTGGCAAATCCGTAAAGATACATGCCAATAATTTTTGATCAAAGAATCTGTCCCATTTTCCAGTAGATTAGATATATTGCCTTGTTATGAAGCAATTTTGAGGTTTATTGAGGATATGATCAAGTATGTCTTAACATTTCCAAAATTTTAGAAATATACTTGACGTTATACCAACTGAAGTATAGCTGTACATAGTAGTCTCTGGGAAGACGCAAGTTATGAACAACAGAAGAATGCCGTGTACCAAGCACAGTGCCAAATTTTTCACACAGTAGGTACTTCATCAGAGAAATTTGAATTTTATCTCTTCTCACACCGCTTCCAAATTAATTTAAAAGTTTCAAACATGTATAATTTCGGCCTTTACAATAGACAACACTGGGAAGCTCCCAAGCACACACAGCAAAATTTTGGAGTTCTACCACCCCCGATTAAAATCTTGTAGAGAAAATTTTCTTTTTTAATTGGGTTGGTGTTTGGTTAAAAATCTTTTACATTGCACAATTCTTATTGGAAGAGTTTATTAGGTTTTGGTTTATTTACCATATACGTACGGGTGATTTAGATTTCGTTTCTTTCGGTAGGTATCGTTTTGGAATCCCTCCTTTAGGATTTAGAATACTCTCAGGTTTGACTTGATATCAAGGGTGGGCTTACGTTTGGTAGTCTTGTCCAGCTGCTATTCGTTGCTCCTGTGCACTATTAAACTGGTGGTCGACGTTAAATCGTTGGTCTTTGGATTGTACTGGTGGTTTAGCAATTTGTCATTCTGTTTGTTTTTGCTGTTTCAACTTCTCTTAGCTCGATGCGGATGGTATGTCGGCTTGGGGTTTGTATGTGGAGACGACAAGATTAAACCCTTTCATTTTTTCTGAATTCTGAATCCATTTGTTACCCCCTAATAATAAACCCGTTTTTAGTTGACTTTTATTTTTTGTGTCCTATTGATTACTGACCCATTTTGGGCTCTGATCCCTAATTCTTTTCTTGTTACAGTATAGCTTTTTTGGAGCTAGAAACACTTTCTAATCTGAATGTTTTTCATGCTGTATGCATCTTTTCCTTACACCTGCTGTAGATTTTTTCGATGTACTGCTGACTGAAACTTGAGCCATGAATGGAGCAGGAGTCACCTTTGTTCAGAATTGGTCTTTCTATTTCTTTCGTTTTATTTCCTGGTATGCCGGCCGATTTGCCGAAGACCCTCGTGCTGGATTAGGTTGTTTTGTCATCTCTGTATGTGAATTTGAGAAGGGCATTGTGGGGGGTTTTCCAGGATTTTTCCTTGGGAATTTGGTTATCATTTTATTCTAAGTTAAGAAATTTTTGGTACAAAAATTTTTAACTTAAACTTCCCTGATACATCTTTAGATTTCGGTAAAATTTCAGTGATGATAGGGCAGAGGCTTCATAACAAGTTTGTAAAAATCTTATCAGTAACTGTTGAAATAAATCAAATAACATTGTAAACCTTGGTTCCTCAGTGATGGGCTGGCGTAAATCAGATTGCCCTAACATATCTAATAATCTCATACAAATCTATGTGGAAATCGCGATATTTTAGGGAAAACACTGGGAATTTGATGAATGAACTTCTAAGTATCCATGAATTAAATGAATTGTTACCTGCAGTTTCTTGCCTCCGAAGAAATAAGCAAATAAAGGAAAGATTGTATAAACCATAACCATAATTCAGCACTATGCTGAAGAAAGACCGATCAGGTTGATTGTGTGTAGATTCTTGAGGTTACAGTATTGAAGCTAGTCAATATCCTATACCAAAAATTGAGGAATTGTTTTCCAAATTAAAGATGGCAAACAGTATACAGAGTTAGGCTTCATCCAAGCTCACCAACAGATTTGCGTCAAAGGAATTGCTTCGGTCATCTTATAGGATGGCTTCATCCCCAGAATATGAAAATTTGCAGTACAGATGGTGTGGTAGTAGTCTTAAAGGATGGCTAATAATTTTGTTCAATTATCAATACGAAATCAAATAGGTCGCTTGTAAAGACTGCCATGTGAATCAATTTTTATGTAAATTTGATGGATATGTACCTATTGTTTGGGAATTATTGTACAGTGGTGTTTAGAAAAAGATAAAATAAATTACTAGAAGAGTTGGAGATTCGAGGTGGTGAAAATGAAGAGCTTGGCAACATATTTCTGGTAGCCAAAACTAGATCAACAGGAAGGACACTCTTAGAAATTGGGAAGTGCGTTGTAGGTATTGGAGCTAGCCGAACTAGCCATGGAAAAGGTTACAGCAGAACTTTTTAGGACTTCTCCTAGAGATTTGTTACCTAATCACATTGGAGATACCTATGAAGTGGTTAGAGGGTTTTGAATGGTCAAATTGTTTTAAATTAACTATGATGCCTTCAAAAACGTGTTTGATAGGTTTAGATTACCAATTAAAAAAAGAAGAAAAAATAAAAAAGTGAAACAAAATCGTAATTCACATCATCCGTAAGGACGATACTATAACGAACACCGCAAATTTTAATACTATCCGTAACAACGAAATCACACCAGAACATTAGATCACCGACCGACCAACCTCACATACACACAATCACACAGACTCACGCACACCGCACCACCACACCAGGCCGAGTCAGTTTTATCAGCTCGATATTATTTTCGCCGCTGTTTAGATAAGGGCGACTGCCAGGGTAGGAAAAATAAATTGCCCTCCGCGGAAAATATAGCCGGAGAGTTTTCCGAAGAATGGCTCTTCTGCTTTCCCGTTCTGTTTCGTTCTATTTCATCTTCGCTATCTCGCTCCAGCCCGTGTTATACCTCCCCGAGCTTCGCTGGACGATGTTACGCCACCGCTACCACCAAACGCCGGCGTACACACAATCCTATTGTAAGCGAGCTTTTATGCTTATATGAAAAAAAAAACCATCCCTATAGAGTGCGCGTTGGTAATGCTTATTCTTTCATATAGATGATTCTTTTGCGTACATCACGTACGTTCGTATCGTGCATTAATATCTGGAATGTTTATGTATGTATGTATGTATGTATGTATAGAGTGTAAGCGTCATGTTTAGGTACAAGGGGAAGATTTCCGGTATGAAATCGACATTGAATGCGCCTATAATGCAGAATTGAATTTAATTTAAAATTGTGATCTGTCTATCTATATAAAGATTCAGAAAATATATGTATAATATGTATAGAGGCTTAAATATTTTTTTTCTATACGTGGGACGTCAAACTTAGACATCACAGAAACGACAACTACATCATGGTATTCATAATTCAAACTTGCAAAAAGTCCAGGTTTGTCTTTATTTTCGCTACTATAAGTTTTGGAACTTTGGACAAGTAACTTATTCGGGGTATAGTAGTTTTCATCAGATCTTCTTGAGGTGCGATATCAGAAGGTTGGAGGCCCAACTTAACGCTGAACCTGGTACCATCCCAAATTCTTCTAACTTGTTCTTCTTCTATTTACAACACTGTAAAAATGCTATGGTGACTATCACTTCAGGAGGAAACTCTTCAATTTGTTTAACTTTACATGTTGTCTCCTCGAATTGGGGCAATATTTACCATACTTGTTTCTAAATTGAGTTCCTGCTTCAACATGATCTGACCATTCATTCCTATTGAATTGAAATTTGACCCAATGGAAATTAACATATGTTTAGATTTAGATGATAATATTCCTTCACTTAAACAGCAAAGACAGAGCAAAATACCAGACAGCCTAAAATGAAATAATTGGAATTAAAGATATCTTGGAAATCGAGCTGTTGATCTCCATCATGCCTAACACGGTCCTAATTGGTAAACGTCGAAAACTATCACTTTTTCTGTGTGTAAGAAATGGAAAAACAAATGGAACAATTTGAAGATAACCATAATGAAAACAGATTTCTTGAATTTTACTTTCTCAAATTTTCCATATGTCAAACTTTGATTTTTCAATCTTTTTACCAAGTGTACGTGTGAGACGGCTGGAATACTATAGAATACAGGTTCAGGATGACCTGGAACAACTTTCAGAATTTGGAATTTCGAAAAGAAGAAGGGTAGGAGCTGGATACTCGTTTTGGGAGGTTTTATTTGTTTTTTACCATACTGGGCACGTCTCTTCTTCTATCTTTTCAGTTGGTAGATTTTATGACGATAAATAAAATAAGATAACATTGGAATACTATAGAAATTATCTATAATAACCTGAAATAGTTCTCAAAATTTTGAATTTCGAAAAAGAGGATGGCGACGAGCACAATTTCACATAGGAGACACTTCCATTTTTCAATTATTTCACGAAATATACATCATAAACGGCTGAAAGTGTGGAATAATGTGGAGTAAATCTTGAACAATCTGAAACAATTTTCAAAATTTTGAATTTAAAAGAAGGTCTAAAAAATGTTGTTTTTCTCAATTATTTGAAGAACTATACCCAGTAGAAGACTAAACGTTTGAAGAAGAGAATAGGCCAGAAGAAAAAGAACAAGTAATTGAATTTAGGGACAGAAAGGAAACTGGAAAGATGCACCTAAATTCCATTCAAGCTTTGCATTGGTACCACGAGATATGTGAAGAAGTATATGATTCTAGTGACTATTTTGCAAATTTGGGCATCATGAGAATTAAGTTAATGTACCTATCTAAAAGTTCCATCAAGTTTTACTGTGAACTTGGTAACCAATGCGAATAGGGCATCACTTGATATATTGTAATACTTTCAGGAACAATACATTCACCATGCTATGACAAACATTGATAAAAGTCTATTGCGGACATGACCATTACTTGGCTATATGCTGATTTTAGTTTAGCCTTTACTTTTAGACGTTCTTTCAAGTCATACCATACATATTAGGTAAACCAGATTGAGGAAGGTATTGCTGTTATTGTTCCAAACATTTCTTCGAGATTGTTAAATGAAGACTTGAATAGTCCAAATAATACAACGGTCAAAAGCAAATTCGCGAACCTTTCTTCTTAGAAAATTATTTCTGGTTGTTCAAGTTTCCGGCAATAGTTTGCTCTCATGTTTACTTTATTAAATAGCCCCAATGAGACATGATCATTACGTGGATAAATGATGATTTTAGTTTAGCTTTTACTTTTTAGACGTTTT
>ML219025.1:0-22211 GCA_004785975.1 Popillia japonica | reverse complement strand
GGTGAAAAGCAAAATTTTGCTAACCTTTCTTTTTGGAAAATTATTCCTGGTTGTTCAAGTTTCAGGCATTAGTTTGCTCTCATGTTTACTTTATTAAATAATTCCATTTTTCTAAAAACGCTGTTCATATTTTTTTTTATAATGTTGGACATTTTACCATGACTATTTTCCGAAAGTTGAAGGAGGTACAACTAACAGAATTTTCTTTTTTTGCAATCTAAGAGTAGAATTATTTATATAACTTGATTTTTTCATTTTGAAACTGTAAAACCCGAGGCCAAAACCTTTGACGCAAAACTGTCAAATTCATAGCATGTTATCATCAAAGCTGCTGACTAAAATAAACTCTAAACAGATCCATCTATGCAATTTTCCCATAAACAAAGACACCGCGAAAAATACTTTAATTTCGTGCATTATACCTCATTTCCAACTATATCAAAGGTGCATTTCAAATAAATGAAGCTAACAAAATTATCGATTATATCTCACCCATTTGTACGAAAGCTATACGACACCCATAACGAAAACATAGGCAAAACAAATCCGCAAAAAATAGGAAATCCCAGAAAACAGCGTGGCGATATACACGTTATATAAAAAAAGGAAGAAAGAGCACCCATCCTTAGATATATACATTTCCTTCTCGTACACTCCAGTATATTTCCCCGCGTGTGTAAGTAGCGCCCAAACAAGACAACAAACAAGACAGATCAACTCTCTTCTGTGGTGGCAGCATGCAGAAATTACTCCCGAGGTATAGCTCGACTAGCATGAGTGAGAGAGAGCTTGGGAGGAGAAGGTGGGGTTAGGCTACAAGTTATGGAAGGGGATAGGGATAGTACAGCCAGAAAAATAGGAAGAGACCAAAAACAAAACATACACGCACACGAATGCATTACTAAACACAGGCAAAAAGAATCCAGCAGCCTGAGAACCAATGCCAGACATGAAACATGAAAAAGGGGACAGACAATCGTTAACTGGGCGTGGCCTGTTGATTTGTGGTCGCCATTTTGTCAAATAGTAGTGTTTTGTTAGCCGGCTTATCTGATTGGACGATCTCCCTCCTTTTTAATATTATGAAAGTAGAAGAATCTTTCTTGGGATGTGCAAAAAATTTGTGTAGAATTTGTGGATTTTTATGGGATTAGGAATTAGTCCTTGAAATGATTCTGATTTTCTCTTTAATTGGGCATATTTAAATTAGCAAGTTCAAAATTTTTGGGCAAATCCTGAACGGGATTTAGAAGATGTTAGGCGAGTGGATACAGAGCGAACTTCTCACTAAGCAACACTACCATAAAAAATGAACCAAAACTTAATAAATATTTCAAAATTGAAGCGTCTACATCGACTAGGCCACGCCTCTTTCGGCCAGATCCGCCTATAGCGACCTCACCGACCAATCTCTAACTCAAACTCGCCGAATCGGGCCGATTTTGACCGATCTTGGTTGCCAAGGGTTACGTCCCAAAGCAATTCTCCTAACATTTAGTGCTGGTGTGGTAGTACTTGTAGACGGGTCGTGTGATAGAATTTTTTTTGTTTGGTTTTTTGGCTAAAAAACATGATACTGATCTTTTGGGTGACAAACTCGTTAATATTATCATCTTAACGTCGATGATAACGGAAGAAGCGGTGTGCTGATGTGTTTTGTTTTCTGCGGGCTAAAACATACGATTGTTTCCGATGTCGAATTGCCATGACGTTGTTTGCTCCAGCAGGGACAATTATTATTATTATTAGATACTGTGATATATTTTCAGTGAATTGGTGGTGCGTTTTCTCAAGAAACCTATGACTTTGTTAGGATTTTTTTAAACGCTTATCATAGGCGGTAAGTGTCGTTTTCGTTTTGTTTTGTCAAATTTGAGATTTTGAATTTTTGGGCTAAGGCAATGATGTGGAGATTGTTTCGATCTTTTGGCTAAATTGTGAGGAATCAATAATGTTAGCCGAGATAAAAATTTGGCTAATAATATAAATTGAAAATTATTCGTTAGCCAATTAAGCTTTTAATGCAATCAGATTTATTTTTGTTCCCGTGAAGATGACTAAGGAAAACCTCGAAACGTCAATTTGCTCTTAGGTGTAATTAATTGAAAAACGATACCTACTTTTTTTTAGTGCGGCTGGATAATGCTGGATTATCTTGCCATATCACGGTATTGATTGGCCAATAATAATATCCATAATTTTTTCTTATCTCCAATTCGGTTCCAAGGTTTTAAAACCTGAGCAAATATAGCTTCGTTAAGTTTACATTCATTGTCATTAAATGTGATAGAGTGTAATATAATCAGAATTATTTTTATCGATTTATACCTATAAGGTAACTGGTCTTGATAAATAAAAATTTTATATAAGTACAATGTGTACCTACATATGTATATAAAAGAAAAATATGAATAATTAGGTTGGATGAACATTTCATGCTTTTTTTAGATATCGAACATTGGAACGAATTTTAAATTGATGGTGATAAGATTATTTATAATTACATTAGCAAGATTTACGCACATATTGTAGGCTTCTTAAATGGACATATTTTAAGAGCCCTGTAAAAGTGATACCAATGCTGGTGTAGACAAGAAACTCCCGACGAGGGGATGATTATTACCTGAACAGCTTTGTGATAAAATTATAGCATCAGACCATAACAATATTTTGCTGAAGTTAAGATCGGACAAAATCAGAACTTAATTAATGCCATTATTAAGATAAGTTTTCCATTATTCTAGACAAAATCTATAACCATACATCATTTAGATGTGTTCGGACGATAAAGGCAATTCCTTCCCGATAAAACTTATTTGCGTTATGTATAGGTAATGAACCCACAGCCACATTCGGCTCAAAATAGAAATTAAATCTAAAATTGAACCAACCACTTAGTACCCGACTTTTTCATAATAAGATGTTGCGTTTTTTGGGTATACTCTCGCTGCTTTGCCAAAAACCGTTTGGGCAGTAACTCAAGCTAATCTCAATCAGATGTTGTATAGACAACATCTATAGGGAAAACAAATATTTGTAAATAAAATATGTATTGAGAATCCTACAGGAAACGCGGCGTGTTTGGCGCACTGATTTATCTACTTCTTATTTACTTTAGATAGCTTATAGATCAATTACTTAATTTAATTTAAAAATCAAATATTTGAATGTTTGAATATTAAAGCTAATGCTTCATGCATTTATAACGGCCAAAATTTTATTAGAACTCGTTGGAGTTCGATACTCACAAAGGAGGAGCCAGTAAAAATGTTGTTCTCCAGAAATATTTCATGCGTTAGACTTAGTACATAAATGGCTAAAACTTTGGCAAAATATAGAACGAATTTGGAACAACCTGCCGGAACTATCAACACATTTCGTCTGACTGCTATTTTCGAAAATTTTCTATTAACTCCTCGTTGGACTATATTTGACTTTACAATAAATTTTTAAAGAATTCTTTGTTTTTCTTAATCAAAAACAAACACTAAAAAATTATCAAAAAATTATTTGCGAATAATACTGATTTTCACCTCGATATGTATGCGGTTGGTGTCAGTGTAGTTCTATAGACTCATGTGGTAATCAAAATGGACTCAGTAGATCATCTGATCATCTAACTGTTCCTAATCCTGTTCAGAATACATTCATTTTTCATGCTTAATCTGAGATCGTATCAAAATGTTAAATCATAATCCTTCCAAAATGTTTAACGATGATCAATCTAACGGACTAGGTAATGTAGCTGCTGATAAGGCTGTCCAATAATGCAGATTACAGCAAATACAACTTTGCTAATGCTTAAGAAAGTATATTACGCTAATTCTTGTGGTAGTAGAAGAAGGGAAGCTATAGATTTCATACAGTTTAGAGAATAAATTTAGTTCTTGGTCATTTGTCTATTCAACATAAACAATATAAGTAGGTAAGTGCTTTATCAGACTCTGATTCTTTATATAGTAACAACTTATAGAAAGGCTTTGTCAGCACCTGCTAAACGTTTTTATGTTACTGTATCTATGGGAAGAAGTTAGCTATATCATTGCAATAAATTAGGTAGCACAATTTTTTGATTTAAAGCTAACAATAAGTGAAAATGTATGGGCATGCGATAAATCCAAGTTTTGTTTTTAAAAAAAAAGTATTTAATTTTTCTCCGCCACTATATAGAATAATAAAACATTGCAAAAATGTTCAGAACAATTTTCAACAATTTGCAGTCGTATAGAGGAAGAAGGCAGTAGGATATAAATTATGACAATAATAATTTTGGGATATACGTACATATATGAAGTTAATAAAACAATATAGAACAAATCTAGAATTCCAATTTACCACTACCAAAAGGTAGACTAATTTTTGGTCAACTATTTCATGAATTCTGAATATAGTTGATGGAATGATACAAATTCGTAAAAACAGAATAATCTTCGGAACAACTTAAGACGGTTGAATGTAGTAGTGGAGGAAAGGGGATGGAAAATACAATATATTAAACGTTTTTTTAATTATTAAACTATACTATACATTGTTGAAGTTGACAGAACAATGCAGAACAAATCCAGAAAAATTTAGCACTACCAAAAATTAGATTTAGTTTTTCTCAATCTTTTCATGAATTATGCACCATAGAACAATTCTCAAAAATTCTTTAGCAGAGAGAGACATATGATGGCACAGAAACGATAAAAACAAGACACTAATAGTAAGATATCATACAATGACAACAAATCCAGAGTAACTTACCATTACCAAAGGTTAGATTTAGTTTTCGTCAACTATTTCATGAGTTATGTTCATGTAGATTCTGAAATGATAAAACTTTAGAGGAATATACAGGATAATTTTTTAAATTTTTGCTACCAGGAGTAGAGAAAGGGGGTGGCAAATAAATAATGACAAGAAGGCTCTAATGATGAGATAGCAACATTTAATTATTTGTAGTTTTTAGATGCCTATGATACCAAAAAAATGCTACACCAATGTAATAACACCTATTAACTCTTTAAGTAATTAACATTAACTTATTTTTTTATGCATTCCAAAACTTCTCGTATAGGTTTTGTTTAAGGTGTCATTAACTTCATAAATAGTTCTATTTTGGCGACATGGCCTGGGGTAAACAGCAGGATAATAGGAAATCTTGTATGTTGGATGTTTGGTCTTCTCGTATAATTTTGTCACTTTTAAGAGTCCTTTTAGAGCATAACTTGATATTTGATGGAAAATTCAAGCAGCTTCATCTTCTTTGTCCCGAAATCCTTTGATGTTGAAGCCATCAAAGATTTTGATTATCTAATTCGATTTTGACTTAAGTTAGGACGAATTGCTATTCTAAAATTTAGAGTTTGACCATTATGAAGAGAATGCATCTATTTACGGTAGCTATTTCAATCAATCCAGTTGAAAAGTAATCTACGTAATACCGCAGTTTTTTGCCTAGATTTTAATACTGTGTTTACTAACATTCCAATCGCTTACAGATTCTGATCGAGTTATATTTTTGTTCTTCTCAATCTCCTTATTCTATTTGAGTGCGTAGAAGAGGGCTTCATGAAATCATGATTCTTTATATAAGTAACTTACTTAAAACCATTCAATTTAAGAAGAAAATTTCCTCAGCCAACCAAGCTTTTGGAAGATTTTAACAAATAGTCTATCAAGCATTTGCCAAACTTGTTTTGTTACTTTGCTAAATTACTTGAGCATTTACTCATCCATTGTTAGCCTGGCTAAGCTGTCATTAAAATGAGTTTGACAAATCGAATTATTGATCTGCCTAGTAGTAGTAATCACTTTATCACAAAGGAACGATAGATAATGTAATTGAGCCAGCTGCAGTAACACTCCAATCTGTACTGTTTATCGAAATTACCCATTACAACTCTTCCCATATAAATTGTGTGTAAATGTGTCTCCATGACTTTGTTATGACATTACCCAGCTGTAGATAAGGTTGCATTGTTAGTTCTGTCTCAACAGCGAATCTAACTCAATCAATTGAGTTAGATAAGCACTGACTTTTTGCGGTAATAATTTTAGAATTCAAGTAATACAATAAACCAAAATAGGAGTATTGGTAGCTTCTTAAAATACAACCAACACATTATAAATAACATCTTAAATTTAAAATATTTAGCAAATTATTTTTAAAACCCACCAATCGAGAAGCCAAATATTTCTGACAAATCTACACAATATCTTAACAATTATACACACTCCTAATCTAAGCGCAGTTACTAGCCAAACATTAGAGGAATTATGTAATGTTTGCTTCGTATTAATATCCCATCATTTCATTAGGCTCGTGAACTATGTGTTTGCTAGCGAAAATACGCATCAATCGAACAGGATTTTTCGTTTTAATTTCGACAAGTTGTACATTAAAAAAGAATCGAAACAATCTCTTTGGATAACGCGATCTCTCGCACATAACTCAATATTATTACACCACTTAAAAAACCATCTTTTAACACATGATCCTATTAAGTAGATAAGGAGGAAAGATAAATCAATGTTACACATACATGAGAGAAAGATCATCCGATAGTGACCAATTACTTTCTAAACGATTGATGATAACAAGCCAAAAATATAGATAACGAGCCAAGATCGATCGATCCGTGAAGCTGATCTTTGTTTTTTCTTAATCTTTCCAGATAGCGCATCAACCGCATCATCGCAAATGTTTCCCGACGGGAGTTCAACGTCACCCCAATAAAAAATTAGGAATTGAAAATTCGCCAAAGAACCAACAACACCACCACCACATCAAATAGTGTTAACAAAGAAAAAGGGAAAAAACGTTTCGTCGTGAAATCGATCATCTTCAAGTGTTTAATTTTTACTCGAGTACCGGTAATAGAATCTTAGGGATTTTAACATTTTAATTTTTTTCTTGTTTTCGCGGGTGATGTGTTGATTCCCAAAAGACCGCACCTATGATTATGGAGATGGCGAACGACACTGCCAATTTGGGGAGGTGGTACGAATCCCCTAGGACCGGTACATCAGCCAGCCCCGCACAGGGCGTGATCGAAAGCGGAAGCGCGAACGCGGACATTAATACTAGTGTTGCGGAACATATGGGCTTCTTTCTCGATCCTGCGGGACCCCAGAGGGCGGCCAGGTACTATCACCAAAGCATGCATTCGCCGTACGGAAGCGTTGCCAGTCACGGTAAGTTTAAGATGTAATTAATTGGTTGTAATTAGTTGGGTAGGATTATGTTCGATTAGAAGGAGAAAATTTCGGAAAAAAGAATTTTGATCTAAAAATTTGATGTCAAAAATGTAGGTGATTCTAAAAATTCGTTATTAGTTCATTATTTTGGAAACCACTATTGCTTTATAGACTATACCCAAATAGTTTGAAAGTTCTTGTTGTCAGAAATCAATCACGGTAAAACTATTTTAGATCATTGAAACGAAATACAACAGCAGAATATTTAAGCATCATTTGGTAGTCTTCTTTATCATTTTCGGTAATAAATCTCAGATAAAGACATTTCCTCAATGAAGTCGTTTCAAACTGCAATGATAAAATTCGTCCAAATATTTAGGCCTAATAAACCTGTCCACAAGATAAGTGCGCCCAAACAATGTATCAACATGGTTCGCGAGTTCAATTTGATTGAAATTTTGTAGTAAATCCATTACAATTTTCTCAGACATAGTTAGATTTCAATACTCACTCTTTGTTGTTTAGATTTTCCTTGCAAATCCCAAGAAGGCGAATAGGTTTCAAGGCCATAACCCAGAGCGGTTAAAACATCAAGTTTTGCAAAATAAATTAAAGCCTCAATGTCGAAAACACCTATAGTTTCAAAGGTAGGAGTCCAGCAAAATGAAAACTGAAACTCATGGACTTTGCAATGAATTTGGTGTGGCTCAGAAAGTTGTTCTAGAATTAATGGGACATCTACTTGTGGAAGTTTAGGGGTTTTCTCAAAAACTGAATAAGGCCTATTTACGTATGTCAAAAAATATTACAACTTAGATATATATCCCGAATTATCATTTCTGGTTCTAGAATCCCAATTTTGTACACCAATAAGTATTGGCAGAACTTGAGAACAATTCTATTAATTTTCTCAGTGTATCTTAAGAAATATTGATCCACTCTTTCTGCAATATCTTCCAGTTGTGGGTTTTTTATGTTTAAGATGCCACATAATTACTTTTACTATGACTTCATTTCTCCATCAGTGAGGTAGTTTCTGTGCAATAAAATGTGGTCTTTGAATCTTTATCGTGCGTCAACTCAAAATTGTTGCCAACTAAGGCCAATTCGTTCTTCTTTTATAAATATTTTATTAAAATCTTTAGTGTCCATACAATTATGAACGGTAGTGTATATTGCAAGATTGTGTCCATAAAATGGTAGTAGAGTTTGTACAGTTGCCAGTTAAATTGGAAATTGTAAATTTCTCATTTCGTCAATGTATGCGATACTTTTGGAAAACTCTTATTCGTAATCTTGAATTGATTAAATCCAAAATATAAATGAAAGTAAGCTTGGCCAATATTGAACCAAGGAATCTTATTCCAAACCTGGAAGTGTAGACAATAGCGATGTCTCGGTGAAAGATCCAGCTTTGCCACAGCATTTCTTTGTCAAAGTCTAGAAGAATCTATGTGCAAATAAAACATACATATTTGGAGTTTCTTATTTTGGCCAAAATTTGCTCAAAGACTTCCACCATAAAAGCCTTTGGATGAATTCTAGAGAATCTAGTGTAAGTTTCAATGCTGTTAGTATATGTTTTGCTTTATCGAAGAACTTTGAAAATTCTTTGTTTCAGGATAAAGATGTGTTGTTATTGTGGAATTATTTTAAATTTAATATTTGACCCATTGTGTTCAGAAGGTTCTGTTATTGCTCAAAGAACGCACATTGTTCCTAATTTGTAAACTTATCTTTACATATTTCCGATTTACTATTTCACTGATTTAAAAACTTTGAGTTGGATTGAAGGATGATGATGAGTATACTTAACCAGAAATATGCCCGCCTAGTTTTTTCAGAGGTTCTATCATGTCATTCTTGGTAAAATGTTTCTTACTTCTAGGCGTGCAGGTGCTGGATCCGCCAGATGTTTTTAGACGCATAAATGTAAAAACATATCTACATACGTTTAGTACATATTTCGTTAAGCAAATTGGATCTGCAGCTATAATTGGATTGGATAATCATTTACAAAGCTATTTTTTCGAGATTTTCTGAAGTTGCTCATATGTAGTTCCAAAATGTTTTATGATTATCTTCAATTGCGATTGTTTCCCTTGTGCTTGTAAATAATTGGCAGGCCAAATTTTATTTACGGTAATGACTACTGCTTCGAAAGTGACGGGAACGTGCTTTTCAGAAATCTTATCTTGGTATAGCAAGCATGATCTAGGAGAGATGCCCATGCGGAATTTAAAAGGATCAATTCAGCAAAATTTTTGTGGAAACCTTCATTTCATCTGTTTAGAGCATCAAGATCAATTTTGCTCAACTCACAAATTGAAGAATTTGGCAACATTAGTGCTACATGATACTCATTCTCTTACATTCCTCATTTTATGGCCGCAGGCAGTTTTCACCGCTTTGGAAGCTTTAGAGAATTTTTTCAAAGAAGCTCACCAACAAACAAGGAGTCATTTTTTCTAGCATGCTTTAGGAATTTTTTGCATGAAAGGAACCAATTTGCACACCCTCTTTAAAACGCTTTTCAATCTTTCTGCATTCTTTCATAAAATTGATAACCAGTTATAACACTTCCTCTTTAGTGAAACTGAACCCATTTTTGCAAGTTTGTTAGCTATCTGTATAGTCACTTTAATTGAAAGTGGAAATAATTTCAACAATATTTTTGTTAATGCTTGAATATTGCACTTTTTTCAGGTTGGCTTTTATTACTATGGATCAAAAGTATTCGCCTTTATCTATAACTACCGCAACATCGTAAAGCATTTTAAATGCTACTAATTACAAAATTCCATTAAACTCATTCTTAAGTAACTCAATTTAAAATTCTTCTTCTAGTTTGTTCGAATTTGAAAAGCGTATCTAATTCTACGCCTAGATTGTATTAATCTTATTGAAATTAAGTTGTATACCTAAATCAATTACCTTATGAAATTAGTGGCGTACGGACTATTTCAACATTACTTAATTTAATAATAATTATCCCAGTTTTTGGCACTTTTAATCATGAATTATTTATTAAAAATGTTTTAACGCAATAGTAAGAATCTAGGTATACGTTAATGTAATAAAAGAATACATACACACACAATGCATTCTTTTAATAAAGAAATTATCTAATTTAATTAAGCGATCAAATTGAATCTATCGTATTGATTTGATTCATTTTTACATATTTACTGCTGTGGCTTCAAAGTTATCTAATAATTATATCTAATAATAAAAAGCGTAAACAATAATTTGAAATTATAAATACTTTTCTAATACATAATGATTATAAGTTTATATGAAAATTGAAACAACATACGTTTAAACGTGAACGTCAAAACCAAGGTGGATTTTTACCGTCGCCGTCGGATGAATGAATTCAGACTCGGTAGGCTGTTCATGGCTTGAAGTTCTTGAAACGTGCTTTTCTATTATCAACGGGTATAATTATGTTGCATAAATAAAATTATGTAAACTAATCATTTTACATAATGTAAATGGAACAAAAATTAATCACAATTATATGCAATGTATACTATAAATTTAATTATAATTAAATGTTTTGTAATAATTTGATGGTTTTAAATTTAAAATTTTCTAAATTTATTATTATTATATGTATGTATGTACATATGTATAATAGGCATAGATTGTATTTCCACTAACGCTGATGCAAATTTAATGTTGAAATTATTGTTAATTCAGTACTGAATACAAATTTAATTATAATAAGGAAGAATTTCAAAAATGTATCTGTTGTTTCTTTGTTGCTGAAGCGGATATTAATTATATTAACTTAAAATTTTCCTTATTTCAAAATTTATGATTTCAAGAAAGGTTTGAGGGCGTATGAGTGTGACGAAAATTTAAAATCGGTATTTGGGCATCTCGCACCATCATTGGCTACTGTTTATAGATGCTATAAAGAATTTGAACGAGCTTGCAAGTCTGTGGTATACAGAAAAGCAGCTTGCCCTCCTTTAACTGCTGTTAACCCAGAAAACATTGCTGTGGCGAAGAAGATGGTGGAAGAGAACAACCACATTACCTACGCAATGATAAAGTCCAATCTGAAGATTGGATCCTCGCAAGTGAGATCAATATTACACGATCATCTGACAGATTTACAAAAAGCAGAGCGTGTTAGAATTTGCCAACAAACTTCAGATATGTTGAATGGTGGAGACCATCAAATTATTTCTAAAATTGTAACTGGCGATGAAACGTGTATACCGTTTCTTGGTGTTCCCACTCGCCAAGAAAGTCTAGTCTGGATACATGAAAATGAGGAAACCCCTACGATGGTGATAAAACAACGAGCAATAAAAAAAGTTATGTACCTACGCAATATTTTTTAGAAGTCAGGTTTGGTGGCCGCAATTAAATTAGAAGATCAAGCAATTACCGCTAGATCGTATGTCGAAAATTGTTTGCCTACTGTGTTTAGTAAAGTGCCAAGAAAGGGAATCATGTTATAGCTTGATAGCGCGTCGTCCCGTACTGTATATAGCGGAAAACAAAATTAGAATTATCTATAGATCATCCTCCTTACTCGCAGGGTTTTGGTGATGTGTAATTTTTTGAGCTAAAAAAACATTTGAGAGGGAAACGTTCCAGTCAGAAGAGATTGACATCGTCGTTGGGTGTAAAAACTTGTATCAATCTTTCTATTCTCAATAATTGAAGCTTGTTCCTCGTATTTACACTTCATTTTTTCAGCTGTGAAATTTTGTGCCAGCCCCCAACTCTTTCGTTCGTTCTTCTTATTATTTTCTTTCGCAGTTTTTGCATGAATTGTTCCACCTTTTTAAGAAATTATTTCTATCTATATTTAACGTATGACCAATATTTGCTAAAGGCCTTAGTAACAGAGGTGAATTGCTAATGTCGTTGTATAATGTCTTCGAGAAATGTTTGGCACATCTTAAGGATCAGTTCCATTGAATGGCTAGAAGACCGCCAAATACAAACATTCTAAATCCGTTGAATTTTTACAAATTCTAATATGTAAATGAATTTTGTCAAGAGCAAGTTTCAAATTTTTAGACTCAGACACCACTGAAATAATATTATTAAGTCTGTACAGTATATTCACTTTGTCATGCTGTCAACTGTCTACGTCACTTCCTTCTCGTGTTTTCTAAACAAAATTCCACTTAAAGTTAATTTTAGTAATAAATATAAATCAGTGTCATCAGATTATAGACGCCAGCACACATAGGGTATATCCAGGAGTGATGGACCACTTTTTTTTATTGGCCTTTGAAAATCATATTTGACAAATATTCAATTTCAAAAACTTCATTAATGCTTACTTTGCTAATATCAGAGCCCGAGGAAGACGATGAGTGTGTCTTCCTGGTTATTTTCATTCGCGCGTTTGCCAACACTTTTCTTTACCTCTTTTATTCGTTCTTCTTCGTTCCTATTTTTTCATTTTTCTCTTCTGACTTGTTCTAGATTATTGCAATGTTCTCGGAAGAATTTAGACCTGTCATTACATGGCCCAACCTACCCTAATGGTCCAACGGATTTACCCTATCTTAAATTATCATAATTTAGTTTTAAGTGAAGGAAATGAGTAGAAAAATTTCTTCAATAGCCCATAAATAGTGCAATCTAGAGGCTGGAACTTATGCGAGCAATTCGTGCGTATCTGGTGGGAAAGAGGAGGGATGTCATTATGATGGTTCGAATTTGATCTTTGCTATTTGCTGCTCCATCAAAATCTGCGTGGGAATTAAAAAAAAATGGTGGAATATGGTTTCCAAGTGAAGAAACCGATAGACGGATTTGTTTGCGCTCTTTATTCGCTTCTGAACATAAGTACCTATCTAAGTTTGACAGGACGTGAGTTTAGTTCTCTTACCCAAAAATTCTTTGAAGAATCTATCTTTAAATCTTGTTTTGGAGTGCTAGAAAAACCAAGAGATAAACGCAACCAATATTTTCTCGCCTTTATTAAGAATGTTTCTCACCATTACATGCTTTAAGAATCCCAAGAAAATACCTTAACTGCAATTCTCGTGTTAAATGATCTATTACCGTAATCGCGGTAGTATGTGGTATTGCCTAGGATCACATTTGAAGCAATAAGGAAACAATAGAGAGTGGTATGTTTCGGGAAAGTGTGATTTGTATTGTTTCTAATTAGCAATAATGCTGTGGAATTTTTTCGCCTACGATCCCAGTGTGGTTATACTAATAGACATACCATCTCATTTATTGCCTTATCTTTCCTGGAGCAAAGCTAGCAATAAACGGCAAATTAGTGTGTGCACAGGTTACTTCAAAATGTGTATAAACAAACATAATTCAGGAATAACTTTCTTTTAAATTGTAATAAATGAGTTTTTCTAAATAGTAATTTTTGATAACTTCAAACCTGGGATCCAAGGAAGTCAGTGCTAGAAAAGAAATCAAAATAATGTACCTACATAGGTATAACTTGCTAACTAGCCATGAGCCAAATACGCTATCTATGTATGTACTTCTTCTTCGAGTATCTTACTGGATAACCAATATCTTTAGAGCAACATTTTCTCAGCTTCGTTTCTTCTTTGATGCAAGTTCAGACTCTTTCAAAACGTGTACTTTTGTTTTTTTGGCCAAAATTGTGTCATATAGTTATGGAACGTAATGCTCCATTCAATTTGCGCATTTTACCAGCATGATCATTTTATCCAGATATATTTTATAGTGCCACTTTTTGCCCAAAACTATCTTGCCAACAAGTATGAGGCCTAAAATTCTTGTAGAGTAGTGAATCTTGTATAGTCGTCCTATTTGTGTTAAATTACTAAATAAGTTGGCTAATTCAATCCCAAAATGTTTAAAATCTTTTTAACAAGCACGCACCTTTAACAATGAGCTTCCAATATATGCATCTCTCACGTTGCATTTCAAAGAATCTCAACCTCCGAGAAAACGTCCAAAAAGGAATAAAAGGAACACACACCACGTTGCATAGATAAGAAGGCTAACCTTATATTGTTTACTTAAACCTATCACCTCTTCTAAACTCGTTATTCATAATTAATTTATGAATTACCGAGTATTTCGTCTCACTGATATATTATTGTATGGATGCCTTCAGTTTAACAGGAGGACGTGCCGTGCATACGTTACTAGATTAGTAGGAATCCGAAGAACAATATGTATATGTTATTCTTTTGATGTAAGCTCTTGGTCGCCGCGCGAATCGTCAAAACGGAGATATTGATGTATGTGATGACTGTATTTGAAAGTCACGTTGAGAATTTATAGTATCTGAAAGGAACGTATGCTAATATGATATCGGTTTTATGATTTGCAATGTACGTAAAGAGAATCTGCAGCTGCTATGTATGTAGGCATTTATAAAAGGGTTTACGTTTACGGCTTTATTACGTTAGATTGAATCTGTTGGTTACATAGTTCTTTTATTACGGTTATTCATTGTATTTGGATTTAAACCAAGGATACATCGTAGGTACTTATTGGTTCTATTAGCGCTTTGAAGTGTTAAAACTTGCGAAACCATTTTAAAGTATAGTTTAGAAGTGAGTGGTATGTAGATGATAATAAACATCTTTAGATCACTTAATTTTTTTGAGAAATTCTTAAAGATTGTGAATAGTTTTAGGAGCTAGTATAGCAAAAAGAGTACAACTGTACAAAAAAAGTTTTTTCAGACAACTTAAGGTTAACTTCTTCAGTTAATCTGCATAACCGTTCCAACATATACAACGTTTGTGCTAGCAATCCGTTGGCATTACTATAATCTCATCACCTAATTACACTTTTGGTGGTAGTAGACTATAGAAAAAAGCTCACCAGCTCCTGTCCACATTCTGCCGTGATAGTCTGATGTATAGAATGAATTTGGACTTATGACTAAAGAGCACAACGGGACCGTTAATCAAGATCCCATTCAGTATGCTCCAGTGCAGTATAATGTTTAAAATTTAAATATAATATGAAATAAGTTGAAGGATTATACCAGAGAATAAGTGGTACAAAAGTTTGGAAAATCACTAGCACTTTGAAGATATTTTTTTGCTTTTTTTTTCAACATTTCTAGAATGCTGAACATTCTTATCAATTAGTTTTTCTGAATAGTAACTTATTTTGTTTATTGTCCTTGGAAAAAAATGAGGTATTTAAGTAGCCAACTAATTATTAGCTTACTGTTTTTGAAAATTTCCAATCTAGGTCTTGAATACATTCAAATTATTAGCAAGATCCTCATTGTGTTTATTGAAGACCTTACTCAGCTGGATCTCCTCCTAGTTTCATTTAAACGTCTCCCAACCGGATCTGCCGACACTACCCTGATATGGGCGTTGCCCAACTTTTTCCACAAGAGCACATTTTCTTACCAAATCATAAAATCATGTTAAACCCCATACTAAGAAGCTGATCTTTGTCTGGTGCTTTTTTGCGTTTTGTCTGCTGTGTATTGGTCTTCTTGTGTACTCTTTTAGTTTCCAAAACTTTTGCAGAAGAACTGGGACTGCATTTCGAAGAATGTTCTCATAAGTTTTGGAATGTAAGGCGTTTTTATTTCGACGTTTTGCAAAAAAGAAACCTGTACCGAAGTTATATGGTTTTCTTGGTTAAACTTTCTAAACATAATTAATTATTGAACATGTTTCTATGCAAATAACTTTTGGAGGAAATAGCATGCAAAGGTTCATGTTCAACTTTCTCTTCTTCTCCTGAATCTTCAGAATTTTTCTATTGTTTGGTGTAAGCCTCCACGTAGGTTGACTATGCTTTGTCTTACTTACATTTCTCCTTTCATAATTTTTCAAATTTAATAACCCAAAATGCACAATATCAAAATATTGGGAACTATTCCTGAGAAGTGCCTGATGATTAATTTTGCACCCACTTTATTTTGAAAAATAACTAAATATTGCCCAAAAAATTCGGAATAATTTTGCTAGTATAACTTGTTAATTAAAATAATTTGGTCACTATTTTGTGCTGTTTTTGAACAATGAAAAGTATTTTATAGTGGAAGTTTTTTGGGCCTAGAAAATTATTAATATATGTTTTATTAAAATAATAATTTGTGCTTTTTTAGGCAGACTTTTTTCACTTTTTTCACACAAACTGAGTACTAATTTAGGTATGCCAATATAATTAGTTTATTAAAAATATTCTGACCTCTGTTTTGTTTTATTTTACAACAAGAAAATAGTGTTTTGTACCTAAACACTTTTTCCGCTAAGAAAATGCATAAAAATTTATTAGCAATAATTTTTTATAAAAAAATAAAAAATTTGGCCCTTTTTTACGATCGTTTAGTTTCCTTCTGCAGCCAATTAAATATGTATTTTATTAAATTAAAAGCTATTTTCATTTGAGAACTTGACACTGGTGAATAGTTTTTGTCGATATAACGTAGTGATAATGCTACATATTTTAGATCTATCATCATCCATGTCTCCACCACTCAAACAAAATATTTTGCAAATTTAAAGGAATATTCAAAATATTTTTTTTTTAATAATTTAAGTAAACAAAAATTAATGAGGCCCAAAAAATTCGGCAATATTTCACCAACCATCCACGTTAACTCATCCATTCCGTATCAAGACATATTTCTTACTTCAAAACATTCTTAAACCGAACACGTCTTAGAAGAACCTTTTTTTATGGTCTAGTACACCTTCGAGTCTGTTTAGAACCCTTGACGGAGCAGAAGGTGGTCGACCCCCTAGGGGGTAAGTGGCGCCCCCAGTATTTAAAATTTTTCAAGAATTATACAAGCAGTTATAAGGATTTCGTTGTAGAGGTAACATTAAAATTAATTTTATGCCAAAATGGTAATTTTTCAGAAGCTACCACTAAAATGCGGTTACCGTTTTACGGTTTTGTGGACCGTGTGAAAATTATAAATTAGTCATAAATTCGTTGACCCTTCTCCCTACATTCTTGACCGTTCCTCTTCTATTTATTTATTTATGTTTTTTTGATTAATTTATTTTATTTTCCATCTTTATTTTTATTATTTGTATTTCTGAGAACTAGACATATAATATATAATTTCTTTTTATATCTAAAATGAAGAATTATAGACATACATACATACTTACCCTGGATGCGACGTGTCACCGTAAAATTCTTTAAAATATTTTTACTATTTCTAATTTTCAAACTTAAGCAGTAATGCTCTTCTTGACGATGGATTCCCGGAATTGGGAAAAAAACCTGACCGGTTAGCTTGCTTGGTATGTAAGGTATTTTTTCGCCTTCGGGTCCCTCGAAGTGACATATATCCCATATATTATACTATATATGCATACTTGGATGACTTGATATCTTCGTGTAAATTGTTTTTAAAAATTCTTGTGTCCGCATTCAAAACATATACATACATATTTCCAAACAAGAACGATAATTACTTGTTTTCTTTGTGGTATGTTGTTTAGTGGTTTACTAAGTCTCGAATTCGAAGTAACCATTACAAAGTTATAATTGTGTTTGTAACTACATATTTCTTAAATAACAGAAGGTGCATGCATCTTGTGAAAAAGAAAGTATTTAGCGTAATTTTTCATAAGCGGAAGATAATTTAAGCAGACTAGGACGAAATGGAGCATGGGAATTTTAGAGCATGAAATATGAATAGAGTGGGTAGATGCTGTTTTGGCAGGAGAAACGAATATTTGAGTGAAATTTATGTAGGTACTTCTACATAAACTGTTGCAGCGATTATTTGTTACTTGTATATTGAAGTCTACAACAATCTAATCTTCTAAGAAAGGCAAGCGTATCAAATTAATCAACGCTTTTAAGGTTTTTTGATGGAATTTAGGACAGCTATCATTTTAACTAATACCACAACGTTGTCGTTTTATTCTTGGCATCTGGACAATAGCATTGTCATTCAGAAACATACACTTTTGTTACGAGTATTTTTGCACCAAAATGTACTGTTTCCAAATAAAGCAGCTCTTGTCATAGATGGGCTAGCTTGAAAAACAAATTCTGTTTAATTTAACACCAAAATTGTAAATTCCAGATAGTCATACAAGATTTTTTCTTTAGATGGAACCACAAATATACCTACAAGCTAGCAATTCATACCACCTCTAGTGGTTGGTTTAGTGGGTTGCTGATAATTTAGCAACGTTCCAGCAGTGGTTGCTTATTTTGCCATTCAATATTCCAAATATGTTTGGCTAAAAGGGAAAACCAATTTCTACTACCAATAAATTAGTAAAATTGGCTACTAAATCGTTGTCATTAGCAATGAAGTTAGAGAACAGACCTAATACACTTTCACTCAAGAAAATCACCAAACCAAATTTGGCAATTTATCAAATTGTTTGGTGTTCTTGTGGGTATAAGGAAGTTTGTGTGATCTCTTGCTGCTGAAGTCCTTCACTTCAGCACCAAGAGATCCAGTGAATATCTTGGAAACGAGGGACGAGGGTATAGTTGAGACGGGGTAGAATGGAGCAGGTGGCGTTACATGTTTTTTGTCCCTAGTGGATTTTGATTTAACTTTTTTCGATTTTTTCATTTCAACTTTTTGCAGGCACCCTGTAGCTTTTGATAGACACTATTTTTTGGTAACTATTTGGTGTTGAACTGTTGGTAGAGTTTTTCTTGGATTACTCGTAAATTAAAACATTTTTCTTTATAGACAAGCGGCGGGAGTGAGGGTTGGGATTTTTTGATTTTTTCATTTTTCAATTTTTTGTGGGCATTCTGCAGCTTTGGATACTATTTTCAGGTACTTAACTGTTTGGTATTGAATTATTGGTAGACTTTTTCTTGGATTACTCTCAAATTAAAAGGTTTTTCTCCATTGAGAAGTGTAGAGTGCGAGTGGATAGTTGAGACGGGATGGAATGGTGCATCAGCTGTTATATGCCTTTTCACTTGTGGATATTTCACTCAGTTGCCTATTGCTATCTTCTTGTCTGCTTTGCGAATTGCCTGAGTTTTTTACTATTTGATCATGTAGGCTTCAACTGGGCATTTAGGTTTTTAGATTATTTTGTATTAAGTCGCCCAATGAAGTGAGGTTTGGGCAAAAAAAGAAACACTTACATAGGAACAGGAGTAGGTAATCTCTCAATGGTTCAAACAAAACTTTATGAGTTTATAGATCAATAGGATAGAAGTAATAAAGCCAAAGATAACTATCTATATGATTTAATAAGTCAGAAATTAGATTTACATTGTTTTACACGACTTTAACGATGATGTCAATATATTCCTGGTCTCCTGGATGGTCTGTATTTCTCAGCACAAGTTATTGAAGTACTAGATGTGTCTCTTTTGCTGGGGCCCAGCAATTTTTTTCCGTTGATTGCTGAAAAAGTAATAGACTTTTTTTTATTATTTGCGCCTTTATATGCAAGGTTATTGACAGTTTCACTATCCTGACATCCTCAGCATCCCGATGCCCAGATCAGTGTAACTATGTTCCATTGAAGACGACTAGTCTTCCTCTCTGATATGGATAAAATCAATTTTGGCTTACAAGTCAGTCAACCTGCTTGCGTTAGTTTTATGAATGATTGTGAAGATAAGATTGATTGGGTGGGTGTTCATTATTAAGATTTCCACTTAGCCGGTTGATTTTTTAAAACTCTTTTGTCGTCATAGACTACTTTTAACGCAACTTTCTTTTACGATGATGCACATTTTTATACAAAAAGGTATATAAAAGACTTACATTTCACCAGCAATAAAATCAACAAAACGCAGAAGAAAAATAATCATAATAATAATAATGCGCCGTAATAAAAACAAGAGGGAAGGAAATAAATAAATTTTATCGGCGATAAAACCTTTTTAATGTTGAACCTTTATTGCCAAAAACAATGGTCCGAGTTGGGAATTAAAATTTATAGCTTTAATAGACGAATTCTACGTTGTGTCACAAAGATATAATACCAACCGACATTGTTTTTTTATTTCAAGACTGCGTTGAGCGCTGCTGTACTGTTTTTTGTAAATTTAATTGAGCGCAGGTAGCTTGATTTTAATGGATGCTAATAAATATAAAACGTTTATTAGGTTATAAAATTAGTTTATGACGAATATGGAAAATTATGTATTTTATTTAGTGTTCATTATTAAATTAATGTCGTTTCGGTATTAATATATATTAAATAGGGGGTGGCATCTTGACTGTTTACGTAATAATTCTTGGCTAGTATGACGTGGAGATGAATCCATTTTGTTTATTGTATTGTTATCAATTACATTGAAGCGGATTAACTTTACGAACTCGGTACAGGATGACAAAATGGCGACTATATCGCGTGCTAGTTGTGCAAATACGATTTTTATGACTTCCACATGATTATTGCTTTAGATATACCTTTTTTGGTATGTTCGCGATATTTTTATCTTGATTTATTATTTTTTAAGGCGGGTGTTAGGTTGTTTATCGCCGATTAAGGCTGGTATTTCGCTGTTAATGATATACATTGCGTATTTTTTATTGACTTTGTTATGTAACAACTCGATTGTATCCGTCGATAAATTGTTGTAAATTAATTTATTGGTTGATGTAGTATTAGAGGAGGTACTGTTAGATTTATTTAAAGATACCTATTTAAGATATTTTTATTGAATAACTACTCCGCAATTTAAATGTGAGATCGTCACCATCATTGTGTCAAAACTTTGGTCAAAATAGGCAACTATTTGTTGTTAATGTTGCACAACAAACAAATACTTCTATTTAGCGCTATGTCCAAGAATTGAGCATCAATTCCCTACAATGTTCACCAAATTATGGCAAAAGATTTTTCGTGTATGTATGTATTTTTCGTGTCCTCTCAAAAGATCTAGTTGACTTAACAGTTACAGCTTATAGGTCACCACCTCAACAAGCAAAATTCTCGGATTTGGGCAAATGAAAATCCAGATGCCTAGTAAGAACTTCCGATGAATCTTTAAAGACTTATTTGAAAATTATGAAATTGTCACAGTAATGATCCATGGCGTTCGCTACTGTAGCATGTTGTCGAACTCTTTTTGACAAATATTGGATGGAATTGACACAAAACACATCTACACCGCCTACGGAACAACTGCGGTGTTGTCTTGTCAGTTCAAAATTTATTGATTCCTTCTGAGTTCTTCTAAAAAGTAAGATTTATACAAATTACCCTGACTTAACCAAAAAATATAAAGAAGAAACTGTAATTGGCCAACATCGTGATCCCTGGCGATACTTACTCTTAACCCTCTTAGTTACGAAATTTTGCCAAAAAAGTTCTGCCCACCATCAAACAAACGGTGGCAAAAATATGACCAAACTTGGAAAACTTCTGATCCAAATAACTTAAGGATGAGCATATAAAGAGATAAAAAGCACATTGTCCTTAAACCAACATGAGAAAGTTTGGCCCAAGTTAATTCACTTACAGGAACGTTTTGACTATTATATATTAGCAGCTGGTATGGGCTTCCTTGGCCTTGCCATCTTCCAATAAAAGTATAATACTCTTACTTAAATAGATCTCAAATTTGTCTTCTCCTATAATTCATTACAAAATTAATTTTTGTAATTTATTTTTACCTCCTCCTGATTGAACTCTTAACTTCTAACTTGTCTATATTCTTCCTCATTACTAGCAGCTTCCATTACTAATGCCAATTTGCCATGTATACGAGTTCTTACTTCTCCTATTTTCTAAGATTTTTTTTTAACTGTGAATGTTGTGAGGTGGACGAGGCCATCTAGAGATGATAAAAAAAATCGCTTTATTCYTCCTTTTTTTCTTCAAATTTTGGGAGCTGATCACTATAGGCATGTTCTTTTTTGTAAATTTATTTTAGAATATATTTTCTCCCATTCTCATTTTGGTATAGCTTCCATTACTTATGCCAATTTGTCATGTATACGAGTTCTTACTTCTCCTATCTTCTAAGAAGAAATTTTTTTAAACTGTGAAGGTTGTGAGGTGGACGAGGCCATCTAGAGATGATCCAAGTACAAGTTTTGAGCGATTACATATTTGACTGGATTTATTGAGACTTGGTTCTTAGACTTCCTACCTTCATTAGAA
>SMLS01070748.1:0-38453 GCA_004785975.1 Popillia japonica | reverse complement strand
AAAAAAAAACTACATTTTGTAACAGTGAATTGTTTAAGATGTAATTTCAAGGAAAAGCTGCTGTATGTAGTGTAAGACTCTAGTGTACAGGTATCCATTCAAACTTACCTGTAGACAAAATTTTCTTCAGAGCCTGTTCACCAATACAGAAAACATATGAGGACACAGAAGTAGGCTAGTTCAGTCATACACCACTTGCAAAACCTGTACGATCGACGAAATATTCCACTACTACGTAATGTTATATGAACATCCATACTGCAAAACATCCAGTCACTCAGCTTAACGATTATAAGCAATTGTTAGCAAATTGTTAGCAATGACTCTAGTGATACACTCTTCTAGAGGAGCAGAAATTTCTAACTAGAAACAACATAATCTGCAAACTATATGGAGTACATGTCGGTCAAATGCTCCCGACACCGCAATCTTGAGTTTGACTTGAGTAGGACTTACCTATTCAGCTGCCGAATATTGTGCTCTAGTGCGGCTGAATACAAGACTTATTAACACAAAATTAAATGCAACAATGCGATTAATATCTGGCAGAATAAAGTCCACTCCAACCCAAAATGACTGCCACTACTAAGTGCCACAACCAGAGCTGCATAGTCAAAATGCCTTACTGAAAACCTTCCAGAAGGTATAGAACACCCCTATTCCGCCAATACAAAATAAAATCGCTGATGCCAACCATAATCGTCTGCGTTTAAGACCAAGTTTTGCAACACTTTGAAAATAACCCGAAAACAAGCACTCGTGCCATTGCCCATGCGAAGCATACAAGCCGCACATCTGTATGGAGGGTATTAAAGGAATACCAGAAGCATCCGTTTCACATTCAAAAAGTGCAATCGTTAATTCCAGATGATTATCCCAACAGAGTTCAATTTGCCGAACGGTACATGAATCAAATTAACGACGAACCCAGATTTTCTAGGTACGTATTATGAACAGACAAGGCATGTTTTACAAGAGATGGCTATTTTAATACACGCAATAGTCACCTTTAAAGCGAGGAAAATCCTCACGCCGTTCAGAGGTTACGTAATCAATGGAAGTTTTCTGTTAATATTTGGGCTGGCATTGTTAACAATTATGTAGTGGGGCCATATTTACTGCCTGCACGGTTAGATGGTCGTGTGTATAGGATTTTTCTGGAACATACTCTATCATCAGAATTGCTTGAGGATGTCCCACTTAATATTCGAAGAAATATTGTTTTCCAGCATGATGGTGCACCAGCACACTTTGGACGAAATTGCCGAAATTATTTAAATGCACAATTTCCAAATGGATCTATTGGAAGAGGGGGGGCGATTTCTTGGCCAGCACGTTCACCAGATATGTTTCCACTTCATTTTTGTATTTGGGGTCATATTAAATTACTGGTTTATGAGATACCTGTTACTGCAGAAGAAGAGTTAGTGGCTCGAATTATTCTGGCATTTGATGAAATTCGTGAACGTCCGCAGTTATTTTGAAGAATTCGGCGGTCGATTACACATCGGTACAACTTGTGTATTGAAAATGGTGGTCGTAACTTCCAACAATTTTTATAAGTTTTATGTTGACAACGAGAAATTTTCGGACACTAGTTTATAAATAAAAAATGTTTATTTAAGTGTCCTCTATCATTTCTAAAAATTAGGAATAGTTATTCTGTGACACCCTGTAGAACTTGAAACATATTGTCCTTAAAGAGTGTTTTAAAAGAATATGGTAGGAATCCATTCCAATGTAATCATGATAACATACATGCTTAATAAAACAAAAGTCGATTCGTCAATGGCTTATTCAAATATGTAATTATGTGCATAACCTCGCAACACAACGAATGATTTATTTTGTTTTAAATGGAGCTCATTAATGAATTATGTACAGTAATGAGATATCGTCATCCGGACGTCGGTATTTCATTTTTCGAGTAAATTAATAATCCTCGCGCTATTTCCCTGTCTACAGCAGCGCCCGATTTGCTCTTGTTGTTGTTACTAGTGCCGCATTTGTTACTCTGTGTATGGACCACCGCTGTACGTATATTCGCCATCGCTATGCTCCGCAGTAGATTTTTTCAGCCAAACTGCCGCCAGAGCTACCCGCCTCCCGTCCTCCAGCGCACACAGTCGACGAGGAAAATTGAATGCGAGCCGGGCATTTGTAAAACACTGACCGCTCTATGCCTCTGGCGCTGGCTCCCTCTGACCTCTATGTTATAAATTTATCATACATCTCATTCCGCTACATGAAACATGATCGCGCCCGCACCATGACACAGCAGCAAATATTTTTCGTTGACCACTCTACATGTCTCCGCGTTTAAGCGTTATGCGCTAAATCATTTCATGTTCATCTCGGAGATATTATAAGAGGTTTACGAGGAAACCACCTTGCGCTTTTGTCTACAGCATAGCTCTATGCTCAAAATTAGAATTAAACAAGTTCATACTATCGTGTTCCTAAACCTTTTGGTCGTTTCATGGAGCAAGTCTCCAGTCTGGCGCTCTAAGGTACCTCAAAAATGAGAAACAAATACTTATATAGATAGTGAATATTTCGCTGGTCATATGTGTTGATGATGTGTGTATGATTGTATGTTTAGAGCGCAATACTAATATTTGGTTATATTTTTGTATAGGTACTGAAGCATGTCCAACCTGCAGAGAAAGTGGTGCATCCTTTGTAGAGCTAAGTTTGAGCTTTTCGAGAAAGAAGTTTTTTGAGGAATCCAACTCTATTCAGTGGCCACAATTAATGTCATTATTAATTGTATTTCCGCAAACTCAATTGTTCCCTAATAGTATATAACAGTTTAGAAACAAAAAATACTCAAACTGTAGGTTTCGATATAATGTGAAAGTAATTTCACGGCATTGCGCTCACCTTATTCCGACCATCTGCGAAAATCTTCCTGATCTAAGGCATTCCAAGGTATTCCTTGGAAACTTCAAAGAACAAGGACTTTGCTAGAACTAAGTAGGAATAAACCACGTGTACTTGTGGGATTTCTCACAGGGTACTGCCACCTTGCGTAACACATGACAAAGATAGGTTTAAAACACAATAGCGACTGCAGGTTTTGCGGGAAGGAAGACGAAAATCCGGAACATCTGATATACAACTGCATTGGCTATTGCCGCAATTCGCGCCAGTTATTTTGGTAAAGATATCATTACCAGTAGGTATAGGGCCACTTGGGCCAACTAACTCCATTTCTAATTGTAACGTCTCTCCCTTTCTTGTCGGCGTCCAAATAGAAACTTTTCTAAAGTAACTAGAGATTCTTCAATAGGAACCAACTGGATTTATAATCAAGTAAGTGTTTGCAGGCTTCTCAATTTCAGGTTTTTTTTTGGAAAAAGCATATTGTAGGGAATTATCAAAACAATGTGTGGTACAGCATTTGGACAAGCACTAAAGCGTATTGGCTATGCGTTAATTAACAGGATATAGTCTGTTATCCAGTATATTATGAAGAGCCCCAGTTTTACCAAGCCTGTCAAATCCTTCCAACAGGAATTTAGGACTTAATTAATATTAAGTTAAACATACTTATGTTTTTTTCTTAATGTAAGGTACCCTTTTACACAAGTTCTAAATTTTACATCTGTACATCATAGTACTGCTAAAATGTTTAAAGAACTATTCAAAATATCATAGACCAAGTAAATATTGTATTTCAGAAAGTACGTATGTATGTACTACAGGTTTCGTGTAATAGTACATCCTATGTAATTGCATTCCCTAACAATTCCCAATAAAATTCAATTTCCGAAACTATCAGAAAAACTGCGCGTCTAAAAGTTAATTCATCGGGATTCATTCAAGAAATCAAATCTTCATAAATATTACCTTTATTAACGCTTCCGCCTGCGATATAATTTTCTACAGTTTATAAGTTTTCTCCCTCACAGCTTTTCCGACACCGCACAGCGAAAGCAGAACTTCGTATCGGGCGTACGAACGCGCATAAAATTAGTTCCCTTACCCTCGAATATCGTTCCTGAAATTGAAAACATTTTAAACAAAAGTATTCGTCGCGAAATCCCAAACATCAATTTTCAATTCCAGGCCGCACTCAGGCGTTGAACCGTCATCGCAAGCAGAAAGGGTATCAACATGGAAAGCAGCAAGCAACTACCGCTTACTTTTTTAACATACGGGGAGGCCACAATAATTGAAGGCAAACTATAGTAGACTTGAATGACATAAATTGCTAAAAGAATCCGTAGTTCAGTCATCATCACCGATATCAATTGCTTCGTATTATATTTAGTTTGAAATGTTTTATTATGTGTAATGTCATTAATTCAATTGCACACATAAAAGTAACAGAAGCAGGTTAAAAAAGAAAACAGTTAGGTTCGCTCAAATTATTAACAAAGCTATATTGGGAGTCAAAACATAACATTTTAATTCACGATTTGGAAAAATATATATCACACACTATTTCAGAGAAAAAAACCATAAATAGTGCACTCTGTGACATGGAATTGCCTGTAAGGTTCACTTTAGTGTGACACCAGGCGTTTGGTACTGTAAAATAATTCGAAATGAAATAAGTTTAACAAAGTTCAGAAGTATTCATGAAAATCTGGGTTGCTCGCTTTTATCGAAGGAATTCTAACTTAGCAAAAAAAAGCTTAACTAACGAACGCCACTTGCTCACAAAAACTACATACAGCAATTGCCGATAATCATGTCAATAAACTGGACAGTGCTTCAGTAGTGTTAAATCTCATACAGTAACTTCATAAAATACATAGGTACTTACTATGAATTAAAATGGTTATAGATTAGGCATCCATCAACAGCAAAATACACAAAGCAGCTAAGATCATTCACACACTCCAGAACATGCGACAATTAATTGAAACCTGTATTCCTCCGATGATATAAGTTTTACAGGAAAGCGATTTAATGAGGGCTTAGTGACAACTTAGCCCCATATTCACTAGTACGGATAACTTCAAAGGGTTCAGAGACAACGTAACATCCATCCGTTACCCTCCTTTAGCAGCATTACCTAAAACTAATACTCCTGAAATTAAGTCTTTACTCTAACACTTGTCACAACCTCTTCAAATTGAAGTTGAAGAATACTGAATTACAAGCTTTGATAATACAGACAATACGTCTTTATCAATTACGAGAAATTAGCACATTCTCAAAGAAAACGAAGCAGAACTAAATAATACACACGTTATATATCACTACTTTTCAGAATTCTGCTAAATCCTGTGAACACAGTGCCAACCAACCACAAGAAAAAATACCCAGAATGTGAAGGTAAGGAATTGTTCAACAAAAACGAACCTATATGTTTTAAGTCTCAACCAAAATCAAAGGTGTACTAGTACTCTCCAGTATACCAAAAGGTTTAACAGATTTATGCATTTATAGATTTGGAAGGAGGATGACAAATGATGATAACCCAATATTTTCTTTTTTATTTAATAATGGAATATCTCGCAAGGACTGTTTATTGTATCATTCGATACAGGTGCCAGTCATCACTGAAACCAATACGAAACCGATAGGAAACCTATTATTCCTAGGACTGAAATTAGAATACAAAAATTGTCAAGATTCCGCAATATGTAGTAGGAACCATATAAATTCTAGGCTCCATCTCTATTTCGTTGCTTCTATAACATCGCTAAGTAAAATTAGAAGTAAATTACCTGTAGATACCACGATTTAAAAATATAAAAAGATAAACGACCTGTATATACATATATATGTTCTCTATTCCAGGATTCAATCTGGAATGACGAAGAGGACCAGGAATACTAACGGAAACGACACGGGGGTTGGTTGTTGGGGTGACAATCCGCGTGTTGGCAAATACGTGCGGCTGTGTGGCCAAGGGGGAGGCTGCAGCCGATTCCAGTACAGGGGTTGCTGTCACCCGGGCAACTCACTTTATCACCGTCTCTCTTCAACTCGCTCTTGCAAAACCGTGGGGGCACTCACGCACGATTATAGCTATTAAAGTGGGATTTTACATCGGTCGTGTTGAATTACTATACTTACACTGCTTTACTTTACTATAGACATACGCCGTTTTCGGTATACCAAACATAGAAAGTCGGCTATTTCGACGACATAATTTATTTTGAATTTTGCTTCGCACTGTACATATTTGCATTGTACCTCTGAGCTATACATTTGTAAATTTGTGAAACAGGCACTAACTTTTTGGCTTATAGTAACTCTTATATGTACATATGTACAAATGCATAACTCAGGTGGCAGGTATACTTAATACCGTTGGTAAACTCCTCATGGAACAAAAAATTGCCAAAAACTCAAGTGTTAAAGTTAAATATAATAGAAACAATTTTAACCACAATGCTTGACTGAGCATTTTTAGAAAATGGGCGCTACATGCATTAATTCATAACGGCAAATAAGCGTTAGATACTCAATATTAATATATTACAGGCGTTGTTCGTACAGAGAAGTATGTGAACATAAACAAAAGTAGCCAATCACTTAAAATGCATGATTAAGTTAAAATCAACACACTATGGAATACAGAACCCAAGGAAATCTGCAGATATCCAGCATTGCCATGGAAGACGAACAACTTCAGGCTTCTACGTATGATGATTTGTCTGAATTCTATGAAGTTACAAACCATATCCTGTTCTGGATGTTTTACAACCCGACCTTAACATATTCTTCTTCCGTTTAAGATATAAATCAAGAAAACTGCAAAAATGCAAATTTCCTAAAGAGTGTTTCAATTTTTCGTTGTGAATTTTATCAGAAAGTTTTTATTTTCAAGCCTCAACATCTTCTACTACGATCAAGTTTCATTAATATATGTCGAACTTGAACTGCGGAAAGTTATTCTTGTTAGTATTAATAGATATTATGTTGGGAAGTAGTTATTGATTTATGTTCACTTTCAGGTTAATGAAAAGATAAAATTTAAATGTAGATAGAGAATAAATGCAGAAGTTTTCTAAAGACAGTCTTTAGAAAACTTCTGAAGCTGATAGCATAATCAGCGAAACGTCAAGACAAAGAATAGTTACGCGACAAGACCCGAAAAAACATAATTACTATGGATTACGGCCGTGAAAGCCTACACTCGTTTTTGCTGCGGCTCAATATCACCACCAGAGCCAACACCCATGGAAGGTATACTACTACACACCACAACCAACAACATGGTACCCTCTTTGAGAACATTTCCCCTAGTACATTTAATGGCCGAAAACTACCACTGCCCTTCAGAATATTGTATCAATTTCTACTTTCAAGAGGACGTCTAATCGCGCCTGTGTTCGAGATTATGGGCTGCTTGTTCCTTTCATTGCTTATAAATTTTATTACTTCTGAATTACGAATTAGGCCAATCCATGAAAGTGTGGATCTCAGTTTTTGCTAACCCAAAATAATAGAATAACTAGTCTAAGGTCGAGAAACCAATATACTAGAATATATTTAATATTACTTGAGAAGAGTTCTCAAGAAGAAGGCTAGCGTGACAGTAGTAGTGCAAAGAAATACGTGGAAGAATGGCAAATGAGAAGGTAGGAACACTTAGAACGTCTAAAAGAAGGAAGACAAGTCAAAGAAAGTGTAGGATGCTAAGGAAACAGGGAAGAGTAGAAGAGGTAGACATGGTAGACAATGATATGAGATAACGAAATTGGAAGAATTATCCTAGAAACAGGCCGAGAGTGTAGCAATGGGAAGAAAGAGCTGAAGATGATCAAAGAAACCTTGGAAGATTTACTTAATACTATTTGTTGCTAAAAATAAAGGTGTTATATTCACCTTCGTCAGGAGCAAAGAGAGGGTTGGGCTACAACATCAAGACCATTTTTAAATCCTTAACCAAATTCTTCCAAACTGCTCATTCGCCCAAGTATCCTCGCCATACCCTCTCCTAGAAAGGCGCATCTATAAAATTTGCTTGTGGTTCAGTATACGTAGATGAAACCGGGTGCCATCAAACCATCAACGTTATGCTAGGACGTGATCTTCAGCGCACGCAGCCTTAGCTGAAAGTTTCTTCGACAAGCGCCTCAAAATTTTGATCAGACATCTCTTGTACCCAATTCGCTACACTATTTTCCTCATAACGTAAGGGAAGCAAACGAGTTTAAAAGACATTCCCATAATCTCAATCGCGACAAAGGTTACTCACTTTCCAGAATTTGGAGACTGATCCCTTCCGTTTCAACGACCAGTGCTCACTGATCCGATTCACTACACAGTCATATACGTATATACCCTGCCATAACAGCAATTCCCTATCAACAAGTGTAAACAGTTCCAGTTTACAGTTACCGTCACCTTACTGGTGCCTCTACCGACTGTTTGCTCCTGCAGAAGCTTACATTAATGACGAAACATGTCCGCTGACGTTAACTTCTTAACGCCGTAGATTTACTTTCTAAACTGCACAATTACTTTTAAATAATATTTAAAAATTTTGGAAATATATTTAAAATTCTGTTACTGAAGAGTCCTTCCTCCACTCCCCCACCCCCTTCCCCACTTCAAGTAACAACATCAAAAAAATTGTAAAGCAAAAGATTATGTCAATCTACCCATCATTACGTTTAGTAAGTATAGAATAACGGATGTTCTAGAAGTGAAATCCTTTAATGTTTTACCTTCAATCTGAATTTTGCCCTATATCACCATTAAGAAATGCCAGTCTGGCATTGCGGCCTAGACCCAGGTGTGTATAACCAATAATCCATTTAAGTATTCTATAGGTTCCCAAACCGTAACATGGACCTACACCAGAGCAACATAGAACAACATTTGTGTTGGTGTATGTTGCCGTTGGTTCCAAAGTATAGAGAAGAACCAACACTTATATCAACATTTTGTCTTCATCGAAGTAACAAAAACATAACCGTGTTTCTCTTCTGTTCCTGTTGCGCGAATAGATGGAACAGAGTAACTCCACTAAGTCAATGTCGATCGACGAGGAGTGTCTTGTATTAGCAGCAGCAGCAGCTTGTATCATTTTAAGTGAAAAAAAGAAAAGAAACCGCAACTATTGGGTTCGACCCCGTCTTCGAGAAAGAAAACACTATGGCGGATTACATTATATGCAAACCATTTTGACACAAAATTTGCCCCAGTCGCAGACTTTTTGAAGCTGCCATATTTTTTCTTTTTCTAAAGAACTGCGCCATCAAATTTTTCATTTTCCTTTTTAATTTTCTTTCATTTGCTCACCTAATTTTGTCCACATGCATCTACCTTCGTATTTCTGCATTTGTATTTTTGGTTTGTTGGATTCCACAAACACTCGAAATTTCGGTAAGACTCAATTAACAAAGTTAATGACTCGTTATTCCACTTAAAATCCGACATGTTTAAATATAAAATAAAATAGTGCACTAGTTGTTTCCTTCAAACTGTACAAACAGCAGCAACATGACGAAACACCACTTTGTTTACAAGTGGTCCTTCTTTTTCTTTGATGTTTGCCGCTTGTAATGAAAATATGGAACAAAGCGCAACATTTAATTTTTGGTAGCAAGAAAAATCCGAAAGCAACTAACTGGAACTTTCAGGAATAATTTAATAGACAGCAACAGAAACATAAAAGTTCCTCTAGGTTGCTTTGGTGTGGGTCCACCTGTACACATCATTACTTCTCTAGATGGAACAGAAGTAAACTACAAAGTGGTATTTATAAGTAAATGTACCAATCTAAATCAGAATCATCTAGAAAAGACTCTAATTCTCCAATAAAAATTGACTCATTTAACAGGGACCTAATGTTGGCATATTTTCTATCAAATTCACATTTAAATTTTTCAAACGAATATTTTAAAATGAATAGTTCATATAATAAACTGCCATTTTAGAGTTAATAAGAACTTTGCAGGACTACAACTACGGAATAACTTAATCAAATATAGAATATATTCAACGTTGCTACTACAGCATATTTATTAATCAGTACAGCGAATACACTTTCTAATAATTAACTGGGAAAAGTTTTCCCATTACGCACAAAACATGGCATATTTTCAAGTACAACCGTATGCTTTGCACATTCAGCGTCCCATTTAAATGAACGTATACATACGTACAATAAATGATGAATATTATGTATCAAGTGGTGAGCGCTGCTGCGTCCAATAAATAATGAGAACGGGGCGTACAGACGTATGTTTCAATGAAACCAAACACTGTCTCAATGTTTCAAGTACTATTCGCATCCCTTACAGTTCGCAACATTTATTTGTCGAAACGACAGTACCACGTCGAGATGTGGGAAACGCAAAATAACACGCGTAAAAATCACCAAGTGGGTGTAAGTACCTAGAATTCGCACGTGACCGTCACGTGACTTTGATTACGACCCCTTATTAAAGCCGTTCCTTCCACTGTTGCCCCTGGAAATTTTTCTGTCGCCAAGATTTATGTGCATAGAAAAATACATTATTCTCAATCCTCTAGAGACATATTAATTGATAACTTAACTGGAACTATTGAGTGATACAACTTTCAGATAGGGCTAGCACATCTATTACGTACACTAAAAGATACCTATTTTGGCACATGCTTGTAATAACTTAGTATCCACCAAAATCTAGCAACTTAATTATGAACAAGATGTCCTATAATTAATATTATTTAAACGAAGGCATAACATAGCAATCCCAAACTAACATAGACTAAATGCCAGAAATAAGAGCTACATAAAAAGATGTTTTGTAATAGAGGTCGTCTGTGCGCGAGAAATTGAGAGAACTAAACAGAAATCTTGCGAAGAAGATAAACATAAAAAGTGTAAATGACCCAAGATTACTGCCATTTCATAACATCGCCGGTTCCCTTTATAACAGCTGTTAAAAATATCTTAATGTTAGTTTAAATTCTATCTAGAGTTAAGTGCTCGCAAATAAACGAAGGAACGCGCAAAATGGGGGACTTCGTTTACGATGGGGCGATTTTAAAATACCTAAAACTTTCCTTTTTGCTTTTTGGTTAACGTATTTTCCAGATTGCGCTCTCGGGAGGTAAGTTTTAATAGTGCTTGCCAGAATCGTTTTAGTGTAGAATAAATATAAATATCGCGTTACAATTTCTTTCTCGAGGAATTACCGCAGCGTCATCCCTTTCATTTATTTTGAACATGAGACAGTGTCTCGTGAATCTGAATCTTAGCATAGGAATTACCGGAAATGAAAACTCTTAAACGTTGTCACTACCCTTAGATCTCGGGAAGGGTATCAAGTTTAAAAAGATTTTTTAGATTTATTCCTCCACCAAATAACAGTAGCAATAGGTATACTAAATCAGATTGATCACTAACTTTTTTTCAGTGAAAGCCAAATTTGTAAGTATAAGCATACTTTAATACAACAACGTGTTAGTTGAAGTATTCAAGCTTTTTACATAAATATTTTTTATTATGAGTTCTGAAGAATATTTTATCTTACCAATATATTGACTCTGTATTGTGACGGACATTGTCAAAATTGCAAGTACAAAAAAATATTTTCTTCTAATGCACAGTGAAGGCATTATCTAATATTGTTGACCTTCAGAAGGAAAGATAAGAAATGTTAGTTGAAGACTGCTGTGTAAAGAAAGAAGATTAAAAAGAGTGAGAATCAGATTGTTTAACAAATAACGCCTTTGCCAAATTACCCGATGTAACTCCAAATCATCTTCGGATAATTATCGCCGACATTCTACATCTGGGCTACATCCCCAATATTTAGAGGCACGCCCAAGTCGTAGTAATTCCTGAACAAAGGAAAACATCATGCACTATGCCAGAACCGCGCACAGATTTCTTACTTAACCAAAGTAGCCAAAGCTATTATCCCGAACACTTTTAAGAAAAAGCTAATTGCTTTGATACACGACATTCTTCAAGAGGAGCTATCCAAGTTTCCTACCAATTATCAGCTGTTCAAGACGAAGCACATTCGTAATACAATTATATGCCTGGAGCGAATAGGTGAGTTAGTGAAGGAGTATGGGGTCAAAGAAGACGAAGAAGAGAGCACATTACCTTCACGCTGGAAGGATTTAGACTAAAGTCCGTAAAGACACTATACCTATGTAGGGGCACCCATTGACGAGAAGGGATCTTTTGGGCCCCACATTATAAAAGTGATGGCTAAGGCGGAAAAGTGACCAGTTTAGTTGGAATTATGCACAACATCAAAAGGCCTCGCAGTAATAAAGGGACAGTACTAAGTGGAGCTATTCATAACATTGTCCTATATGGAGCTCCATTATGGCAGCAGCCAATACTGAAACAAAAGTACAGGAAAATGCTTGAAACGTCACAGAGAAATGTGTTTCCGAGGATAGCAATAGCTTATAGATCTATGTCGCTGGTGGAATTACTAGTACTTTAGTCAAGCAAAGTGAAGGTGCAGTGGAGGAAGATGCTAATAAAGGATGTGAAGAAATGGGCGGGCTGCAAACATCCTAAGTTTGATTACTATCTAACTCGAGCGCTTACAGCAAATGGCTCCTTTCGTTCATATGCCAACAGATTCCACAAGGATAACTACGATACCAGTATTTATTGCGGCGCCGTTGACTCTGCAGAATACACTGTGGAATATGGAATATGGAAGATGGAACGAACACAGAAGATTTGCACACACAAGTATAGGCACAATGGTAATACCGGACACTATGATACCATTGATGATGGAAACGGGCTCCAAATTGAGAAAGGTTCATCAAATGATTAGGGCCATCATGCGGAGTAAAGAATTAGAAGAACTAGTGAGGCAGAAAAGAGCAGTAACAGTTTGAAGTTGGCCAAGGAGAAATATGTAGACCCAAATGGTGTGACAGTAAAAGCGTTACAGTTATCACAATAGTTAAGACATCTATAGACTACTGCTAACATATTGCTGTGTATCTTTCGTTGACGATAACAGGCATAAACAATAAGTGTGCGCCGGCCAGCTTCAGGCATACAAACACTTAAACTAACGATTCGCGAGCAGACTCTACAAGCAAAACTATATGATCTCAGGGAGAGAGATTTGTAATAAACCTCTAAATAGGCGGTTCTACGAGAATTGAAAAAAATCAAATTTACCATAAACTTTGATCGTGGGATCGATAATTTTATTGTTATCTACCACAGATATAACTTTGAAAAACAAAGAAAAAGGATCAAATTGAAAAATTACGACAACAAGAACTCTGTAACTCTGTATATTCTTATAAATTTTCATTAAAAAAATATAATTAAAGAACAAATTATTTGTAGAAATATCTATCAAAATAATGAATCAAATAGTGAACAAAATCTCCAAAAAAGTATATTTTCCCGAGGGAAAATATATAAAAACTGGATCTTAACAACTAAATAAGATCTTGGAAGTTTTCTTAAATAAAGACGTAAAAAAAAATTAAAACGACAAAACTGAAACAAACTACTGTAACTCAAAGATATTAAAAGAAAATATTCTTCTAAAGCAAACTCAAACAAACTAAATTCTTATTCGCGCAAACTTCCAAAACGATTAAATCTTAGAATTAAATAAAAAAACTTACTTTATCCTTAACTAATCACTAAACTAACAAAGAAATCATTAATGCAATTTCTTACAAATTAATAAAACAAAATTATCTAAGCCAATATTAAAAGAAAAACTAATTAAATGAATCTAACTATCAGGAAAATCAAATAAAATCTCGGAGAAAATAATATCACGTCTCTACACACAGAAATTCCATCAATAAGTTCCTCGCTCGACCGCTGTGACCTTCAGCGTGGATCTGCCCAAAATCTAGACAGAAAATATGAGATTTAAATAAAATACAACAGCTCGACTTGCATGGCAAAGAGAAATATAGAAATTCATCCAGCTACAGAATGTAGAAAAATTAAAACAAAATTGTGGAAATTCTAAAATATTAATAACTCATCCTTAAATCTAAAAACTTAAAACCACCGACAAAAATAAACAATATAAAGAGTTCGTAAGAATTTTAAATATACAGAGACTTCGGCGAAGAACCTTCTTACGACTCAGAGAAAAATCTAATATACTAAAAGATCCACAACAATATGTAGGTAGTGGTGCAAGCATGAATTTCCGCTAAGCGTCTACATATAGGATATATAACATTTAGCTTATAAACGTTGAAAATGATTATTGGTTGGAATACAGAAAGCATCGTTTTCGATAGGTACCTGAAGAAAAACGACTTAATAGACCATCTTGCATTTCACCAGGTGAAGACTTCATACTATCCAGAAATCTATGTAAATGAGGTAAATTATCAGGGAGTATGATTGAACTTCTTCAACGCACCATTATAGACAGCAAACTATAGCTAAGGAAGGATAATATTGTATAATAATTTGAATTATTCGTTACTTTATTAACATTTATCACATTTATCAATTATGATCGAGAAAATTTTTAAACCACATTCTTATAACATTTATCACAAATTAACAAAACTGAAACCAATAAATAATTTATTGAAGACACTGCAGGCGAACAGTTGTAACGTACAAGAATACATTATGTGTTGATATTTCGAACAATAGTACACATAAATTTGTCACGATAATTGAAAGGCTTATTAATAAATCTAAAAGCGACTGATTTAAAGGAACTGGTCTGTACACCCGTTCGGTAAGCGAAGATAGGTTATCGATGGCGAGATTTTCTTAAATAAATCATTCCTATCTGACGTCTCCATTATCGTTGTGTGCCATTGAATACAATCGTTAATTTAAATTTTAACACATATTCAAACACGTAGGTAACGCCGCCCAGGTCGATAGTACAACAAAACGCGACATAATGTATTCGTATGGAGTTCACCGCCACGAGATCGCCGGACAGAGGACAGCATGGAGTGAATTTGAATATAGTTAAAGACATCATATACATATATGGAATTTGTTATGCGGTGGGTAACTTCCCGCTGAGAATAAGTTCTTCTATTGATGCATTTATCGCTACAAATCGATTGAATAGTATATATTTGAACTTGGAAGCTCCCAATTCAGTAAGAAGGAAATAATAAGAGAAAGAAATGGACGTTGTTCTTTGTTAAAGAGGTTGCTCATAATAATAACAATATTGGTGTAGTTGTTAATATATTCAACAAAACGATATCAAACTTAACTTTAAGCATTTAGACAGAAACGTAAAAAATAACGGGGTAATCGCTGAATAAAATAAGCAGCAAATCTACGTGCTCCTTTGTTTATTCCTTTGCTTATTCCTCCTTTGTTTATTGCTGTTTATTTTATTGACCGATTACCCTGTTATTTTTTACGTTTCTATCTAACGAGTGACGGGCGTTACTTCCCCTATACATCTTTAAGCATTTACACATAGATGGTGCTATAAATTAATTTTCAACTTTCCTTACTGATGGGTAGAACAAAAAAGGAGGCGAAGTTATGCATCTGTACATGCAGTTTCTGCTTTCTTCAACCAGAAAAACTATGGTGGAACTTATTTGGTTGGTGGATGTTTGTTTCTCGCACAATAGTGCACAAAATTTTATTTAGACACTGATTGCTACGATAGGTTACCTATACTTTATTGGTTTGGTTTTCTACGAAACTGAACCGTCAGCCATTACTTCTTTTGACGATACTCGTCTTGTGAAAGTTTTCACAATGTCATGAATAATTAGTCCAAATTGATTGGATAGCTTTGCTTATACTACTTCGTCAATTATTCATAGCGTTTATTTCATATTTTTATGATGGATATTTCGGATGCTTAGGTCCAGTCCTTTGGATAAAAATGATTTTAGAGCAAAAATTAATACACAATGTTGTTCGATAATATTAGAATTTAAACTACATCGTACTACATAGGTTGCTTTAGTTTGCTGGCATATGTGTATGTATTACAACCCTAAGCTTGCTTGTGACTCTGAAGATGTGCCCTATAAATAAGAATAAGAGAAAAAATGTAACACATAAGCTGGTACAAATTTATCGTTACAAAAGTTAGATTCAAAAATAATAATTGCTTACAAAAGTAATTACACTAATCTAAACTATCACATAAGAAATTCATTCATTTATTATTTCACAGTACTTAATTTTGAAGTAGAATACAAGATAAACGCGGAATATGCGAATATAGAGCAATCTACTAATAAGAGAATGTAACACGAAGCTGGATGTAAAGAGCTTACCCCATCTACACACAATTATCACAATTCCATCGGTAACAAATATACTCCAAATCTCAATTAATTTTGACATTCACGTTCTCTTTATTACTATGCGTGAACAACAACGATAACTTGCACGAGAGCAAAGGGAACGCAGAGGGAGACTTAGGACTACATATCGTATGTTATGTGTCGGCAGAACACATACGTGGAAGAAAGATAGATCCGCAGAGAAGCACATATGGCCTGTTCGAATCGGCGTGTGTTGATTAGTGGAGGATCAGGGCGGACGCTGATATTCGTCTATCCGATTATGACGGCCTCGATCCGATCTAAGCGGCTCAACAGTGGACATAATATAGGCTCCGGACGACCGGATTCATCCGCATCCTTTTAATATTGTACTACTACTACAGCGGTGCGTATACACTTGCGGTGAGATTAGATCGCACCCTCGTATGCTGATCACGCTCTAATAATACGTAACTTTCGTGATGAGACGTGCGAAAAATGAAATCCGTGCAGTGCAATCGTTCACTAGAAACTTAATTTCCTTCGAAGAAGACCGTTTCAAACTATTAGACCCAAATTTTTGTAGTAGGAAACATGGCTTTCAGTTTTAAAAGATTTTAAAACATAGTTTCATAAAAAGTGAAATTCAGCAAGTAAGTAATGTAGCCATAAATAATAATAATAAAATTAAATACCGCAAAGTGTCAATTATGCTTAATGGTTGACATGACTGATGTCCAAAAAATGAAAATGAAAACTTGTTACAGAATTAGTAGGTATGTTTTTCGGATCTTGTCGCGTAGGTAACTAAGACCCGAAAAACATACCTACTATGGATTACGGTCGTGAAAGCCTACACTCAACTATTGTTACAGAATTGTTTGTGAGCTTGATAATAAGGAAGAGATTGTCAAGGTTTACAAAAACGCGACTCTTTTACTGTAGCTTATCTTCAACAAGACACAAATACTTTGAAAATTTAAAATAAATCAAGCTTTTGACACTGTCGTCAGTCAATATTGTTAACAGCTTGCGGAGCAGTAAGTTTCATAAATGTATTATTAACAAACTTGATAAAAAACATGGAAAACATAATTGAGAAGCATGTGAAAAAGCTCAAAAGAAAATTTTGTCTAACGAAAATAAGTTAAAGTTAATTCAAGATCATAAAAAAGGAAAAGCACACCTACCTCAGTGAAGTCTTACATTAGTTTATAGACGGTGCGCGATATTGAACGCCAAATGGCACTTTTAAAGATTCAAGTTCACGGTATACGGCCATCCAGTAGCAGGGCCAGTCCTCCTAGAAAAGGGAGGATAGTTTCATAAACAAATGACCATTGAAGAACTCTGTAAAGATCCGCGACGATGATTGGATCTTGCTTTAAATCTTACTATTGGATCCGATATTGAGAGTAAAGAATATAAAATGTTTTGGATGAATTTTGCCTCACCGAAATGCTTCATTGAATGTTATTAGGTAACCCACTCTCCTAACAAATTTAGAAATAAACGAAACGAGACTTTTCTGGAAATACTTGCTATCAATACAAATCTAGTAACCAAAGAGTGACATTAATGTCTTGTACTACTTTAGGCAAAGCTTAATACTTTTTAGGTTGATTGGTCAGATACTCTAAGACCATCCGTTATTACTAAATCCAGAATAATTTGTGTCGTCTATGAAATGGTATTTAGAATCTAAATATTTACCACCACCTACTGAATAATACACTTCTAACATGCGCATGACAATTCAGTACTAATTGACTGACAATCAAATTTTCGTCCGTCACCCTATGTCCCAAAGTTTATAGAGGCATTAAAACGACATTTCAGGAAATCTATGCGATGGCCCCTTCTGGAAAGAGAAAAATCTGGCAGCCGTTGAAACCACCACTTTGCAAAAATTATCATTAAATGCACGGCGCGAAACTAAGCAAAATGCGGAATCACTTTTAATGCAGTGAAAAATATTGTTGAATTCAAAATTATTACCCTAAAAAATTTGCAGAAATCTGACGAAGCTGAACATTCACTTCACATTGACGACGTAACGAACATAGAATCATCGAAGTGATTGAGGGACGATAAAATATGTCCGGGATGCGTTGGTTAAATTATCTCGGACTGAAAAACGTTGTTGATAAGCAATCTAACAAGGGGAACACCAGGGTTGTCCGACACGGATCTCTATGGGTCTTAACAATGTTATAGAGGGACCTCCTCTGAGTACACAGGTACGAGCTAACGCGCCCTAATTTCTGAGAAAAGTCAACGTTGTTGCCCGCGTTCTTTTTATATCGTTAATATTGGTCCCAGGCAGCAGGGACCAATGTCTGGCTTATGCTGATGATATTGTGCTGTTTCAAGTTACTGGAAGGAAAAGCGAGGGAATATGGTCTAACAATCAAAGAGACCAAAACGAAATACGTGGTGATGAAAGATACCATCAAGGGACAGCTCGCGGATCTGGTCATTGAATGTGGAAACAGAGACCGAATACTTGGGAGTGACGGTGACATATAAAGGAGACAAAGAAAAGGAACTAGAGAAACGGCTAATAAAAGGAGGTAAAGCTGCAGGAATGTTTTCAAAGATGCTGAAGTGCAAAGGCACCTCAAGAGCAGCAAAGCTAAGTGTGTATCAGACTGTACTGAGGCCTACAGTTACCTAGGCGTGTGAGACGTGGACGCTTACAAAGACAGAGAAGACGAAACTAGAGGTTTGGGAACGTTTTGTTTCGAAGTTTTGAGATAAGTTTTCGGAGGAATTCGAGTTGGTGACGAGTATAAAAGAAGAACAAACAAAGAAATAGAGGAGCTATACAAGAAACCTAACATTGTTCGGGTAGTGAAAATACAGTGAGCTAGATGGTTGGGACACATAGCGAGGATGACCAGAGATGGGTTAAACGTATATATTAACGGAGGAAGCTGGAGGAAGAAGAAGAAGAGACTGCCCAAGAAAAAAATGGCTGGAAGAGCTGAAGAAGGATCTGAGGGAAGTAGGAGTCAGGAATTGGCAGAAGGAGGCCTTGGAGCGAAGAACGTGGCAAAGGAGAGTGAAAGATCTCACAGCCAAGGGCCACGCAGGCCTGTAGCGCTTTCATATATCTAATAATGGTCTCCGTATAAGGAAGCGTGGGTAGCGCTTTGGACTGGATCTACACCTATCACCCTGGAGGCTCACGTTAGATTCCTACCAGTACATTTTTTTCATTTGCATTGTGCTCAATATTAAGAATTATATTTCATGTAAATTATTCACAAATGATATTTTCGCCGTGGTAATTTTATTAATAAATAAAATTGAAGCAAAACTGCGGTATGACGTGTATTTTGAATTTCACAAACGAATAGAATAATGAAATTATATCGCTACGCCAGAACGCTTTACACACGACAGCTTTGCAGGCGCACGCCTCATAAGTAACACGGAGAAGCACATTTCGTTAACATTCAAAGAAAGTTTTCTTTCCTCTACTCACAATTTTGACCCAAGTCACGCGTATTTAATCTTTGGCACGAAAGTAGAAGCGAAAAATATCATTTATGAATAGTTTGCATTAAAGATAATTGTTAATATTGTGCACAATAAGATGGAAAAAAATCACCAGCAGCAATCTAATGCGAGCCCGAGACGAGGGTGGTAGACGTAGATCCAGTGTATAGCGCTACGAACGCTTGACTATATGGAGACCAACATTAAGGGTATATAAAGAACCCGTGCAACAACGTTGATTATTTTCTGAAACTAGGATAAAAGCTCGTACCTGAGTACTCAGGAAAGGTCTCTTTATAACATAGTTGGGACCCATCAAGGTCCGTTCCCTTTATAAGTATTTTTAATGTTTAGATAAAAGGCCGCAACTTTTTGTTGCAAGTATAACAAATATAGTGTAAGGTCTTGAGGACCTTTATTTAAACAAACAGTAATTAGTAATTCGGAGATATAAACATTGTAGGTATCCCATTTACCGTCCCAATTCCTTCAATTTTATAGTATTTTCGTCATATTTTTGAACGCTTATTTAAATAATAAATTTGGAATCTTATTAGATTTTAATTTGTATTTTTCATCAGAAGAAGACACAATTCGTATGATGTTGAATTCAGTCCACTAGAAATTCTGCATCGAATATATGTATGTATTACTATCAAGTGAAGATTTTAGTACTCACTTAAAACACATATTTCATAACTACATTAAATATATCCTTGTTATGACGTAAAATCCAATACATATATGAGCGAGTTGAGCTGGATATTTTTAAAATTATAGTATTCTACGGATAACACGTTAACTTTACATAACACGTAGATACGAAGCGCGTAAAATGTTATCGTTTCGTTGCTTAGGTGTTGAGCTTTTAGCTTCTACCAAAATATCAACTACGTTAAGGTAATATTTTCTATCCCTGACCGAATAATGGTTTACATAAGTTAAAATTATCGGACATCTCTGGCCTATCCTCGCAACGGCTTTGTATTTCGTGCATACCATTAACCTAGGCGGATAGCTTATCCTGATTTACAACTCATACAGGCAATGCGATAGTGCCAAGAGGCGATAATAATTGTGTATGCAACGTTACTAAGTTAGATACGCGTAGAGAAATATAGGAATTATTGGTTCACCGCAATTACCTTTCCTGCCCTCTTAAAATTTATATAATGTAATTATTGTACCGTCGACTTTTATTATTTATTAGTTATTTTGAATACGCTCCACTCATTATCAACATAAGTCCACGATTGTAATAAAACATTATAATTATTTCTCTTTTCTTCTTTTTTCCTTGAATTGAGCATATATAACTTTGAATATATTTTCCACTTCATTTACGACATAAATATTTTACATTCTGCGTGAAACAAATAAACGAAGAACACCCTTCTGATTCACAAATGTGGCCACAACTATTATTGGAGCTAAAAATTCAGCGGATTACATTGTATATCGGTATACTAGAATCGTTTAATAGAAAACAATTTCAAACTGACTTCCTTTTGTGCCTAATTTTCACTTCAATTTGATATCAAAGAAATAAAGTACAAACAAGGTCTTGAAGGTTAAATGTCAAACCGTTTTGAAACAACAATATAACAAAGCTAGTTCATATGTATACTCCGTAAAATATGAAAAATGATAGATAGAAATCTTTTACTATATGTGTATGTTCTACGATATTCTTTGAAGTAACGCGTTCTATTTAATCTAATCTAAAAGAAGCTGCTTTCTAGACAAAACTTTCAAAAATCATGCCTCTCCAGAGTAAATCTAGCTGTCGCATTATCTAGCGTAAAACCTAACAACGCCGTTGTATTCCAAGACTAGACCTAATTCACTGCCACTTGGACCATACAACAGCAACAGACTTGCACAAATCTAACTAACGTTACTGTCATTTTGTAGTTCCCATATAAATATTTAGCAACTGTAATAGTTGAGAAGTTTAGGTAATTCCTACGGCAAATATCGTTCTAAAGGAACTAATCAAAAACTTACAGCATTCATCGATATTTCGGTTAATCTCTTATGGTAATGTTACTGCACAACAAATCAAATGTGATTTAAATTTGCTAATAACTAAGAGACGTGTACAACAAATTTTATGCGGTAGTAAACGCTTTAGATGGCAGAAAAAGGTCTCAAAACCACCCCTAAAGAGGACTCACAAACAAGCAAGGCTGACATTTGCACAAAATCATATGAGCTGCAACAATGAATGGAAGAACGTCATATTTTCTGACGAAAAGAAATTTAATTTGGATTGACCTGATGACTTTAAATACTATTGGCACGATTTGCATAAGAAGACTGAAGTTGCCATGAATAGAAATTTTGGTGGCGGCAGTGTATTGGTTTGGGCGGCTTTTACCCATAACAATAAAACTCCTATATGTCTTATTTCGACAGGAATGAATTCTGAGTCTCATAAAGAACAGTTCTAGTAGACTGGATATTTCAGCAAGACAATGCTGCTATCCATTCTTCCAGATGATCCAAGGAGTGGCTTCAATAAAAAGAAATCAAATTAGTGGAATGGCCTGCTCGCTCACCCGAGTTAAACCCAAGTGAAAATCTTTGGGGAATATTGGATAGGGAGGTATATGCCAATAATCACCAATACGAAAACATTAAAGAACTGAAATCTGCGCTAACGAGATGTTGAAATGAGATTCCTCCTTCAACATTGTCGAAGCTAATACACAGTATGAAGAACCGGATTTTTTAAATTGTTTTGAATAAAGAATCCAACACTTATCACTAAGTTTATAAAAAATTCGAAAATTACGTTTTTAGTTTGTTTAACTATTTTTCTGTAAGTGGATCTATAGAAGTTTCGCTGTTGTAACTTATCATCATTATAAATACTTTCTGTAAAAACTGTAAAATATTTTTTCATTGTTATTTTCACTTGTGCTAGCCCTTCTTTGCAATGAAGCTTTACCTTTAATACATATGTAAATAGTTTTCCGGATATTTTAAGAAAAACATTATATTTTGTTCAATAGTTCATGTGGAACTATAGCCCCGAATATGATATAAAATAATTTCTGGAACTGCTGCGTTAGGTTGCTAACAAACCCTAATACATCGGTAATACGAATTCACAGAAATCTTAACGTTAAACTCGCGATTAATGTATAGTTTGGTAACTGAAGGATTACCCGAACATTCAAGCCATCTAATTTCTTCAACAATACAATACTGTTGCAGGCACTGATGCTAGCATACCAAAACGTTTGAATTATGCAAAGTGCAAGGTAATAAGGAATAACTGGAACCGAACCATCGTTGTTTCTGGGTTTCTGCCATCGCGATGGTTATGATTACACATTAGATTGATATAAAATGATGGTGATAAATTTAGAAATTCTAAATAACTCAGCAAGAACAATCTCTATTTGGCAATTTTGTTGGATGTAGTATTGTACTTCTGAATTTGGGCTATTTAGCCTGATATCTCCGGTTCAAGAGATTACCGGATTTCCTAGCATGTCCAGGATATTGAACACAAAATCTACACGTTCAATCAAACACAAAACATAGAATCGAATAAGGTTCTGAGAAGTTATTCACAAAAAAAGATAGTAACACTAGCAAACAATAAGTTTTGGACAAACTAAGCAATCATTGATATAGGAAATAATCTCTCTACGAGAATATACTTCTGTATGAATTTTCACTGGACTATAATAGTTAAGAGATACTCCAGTGTATATTTTTAACTTTCTAGAAATCAACTTGCGGCAACCTTCGACAAATTTTTGGAGATATGGTTTACTAAATATTTATATTTTACTTATGCTTTACTTATGCTTGTCTGCAGTAATTGGGTTACTGCCAAAGAACGGTGTCCTTCTTAATTGAAAATTAAATGAGTAATGGTGGTATGTAATGTATGTATGTTAAATCCTGACTGATTTGATTAATCAACTTATCATTTTTGCCGTTATCAAAAATGCTGTTGGAAACCCTCTCTTTGCTTCAATTAACTTTCCCGAAACATGGATACCTACTGGTTGGTTTAAAACGGCAAAATACTTCTCACTAAAATACGCGAACTAATAAGAAAATGAAATGTATCGAGAAACAGGAAAGTAATTAGCTTACTACACTATTACACATACGCCAGAGATATTTCCCAACATGAGTCATAGAGTAATAAAATCCACTTTGAACATTATTTCCACTGATTTCTCAATTTTCAATTTCTACGAATATATTCTATCAGGTGTTGAACAAACCACTACCTGGCCTGAGTATGTGACATTTCCATAATTTCTAGAGTTAGTTGAGAGTTGATTTTTACGACCGTTATTCACGGTGTTGAAGTCTGTGCGAGCCTGAATATTGTTATTGTGTTATTTTTTAAATTGTCTTTAAGCGTTTAAAATTGTACATATCGTTTATAGGAGCTAAAACACCTTTAAAATGAAGCGGCTACTTTAACCATTGTTTTGAAGACGCCTGTTCACTACAAAGGGATATAACTTTCTTTTGTTATACTTATCACACTCAATAATTTCGCTTAAATTCATTTCTTACAGTATCATATGAAGATACGCCGCAAGCTAAGAATTCACAACCATCTAGAAGGTAATCAACTAGTAGTACCTACGACATTTGATATTACGACATTTATGGAGATGGCACAATAGCCTATATTTCATGTAATTTTATAAATGCGGGCCACTACACATATCAATATAATAACCTCTAAGCTTCCTAACCACGCGTGTCCAAAGAATAGCAGCAGTCAGTGAAAATAAGCTCGATCCTTGAATGGATTTAGATTGCAAATTATGTGTGACTATCGAATCAAAGAGACAGAAAGGCAACAAAACACGGTTTATGTACTTTGCAGAATGGAGAATGCTGCCGAGTATTATAATCTTTCACGTCTATTGGCCATTATGAGGTGTGTAACGTTCGGCTTGATTGTCCCGAATGTCGCATTGCCTTTTATATGGATTTAAGTAAGTTATTTATTCCGATATCTTACACATATTACAAGGGAGTGACTTTAACGTCTAAGGATACAAACTATTAATGGAGATTTATATAGTTTTATATATTATATACATAATAATTCAATTTAATCTAGAAATAATTATATCGACATAAAAAAGACAAATCTGTTTATATATTTACGAGAAAATCGTTTATTTATTTATTTAGGGTATAATAATCTTCTGTTAAATGCTTGATCATGATTGCTATCGAATTTTGTGTTAATTGGAGCAGCAAGTTTTAAGGTATCATCAACAAAATAAGTAAATGTATTAGAAATGGTCGAATTTTGCTAAAATCCTATACAACTCTATTAGGCTTCTACAACAAGAGCACTGATGGACTATTAGAGTGGATTTTTTATGACAAAATCTAAAAAATGAAATCTCGCCAAAGGTGTCTTACCTCCACATGATATACCCACACAAATTGTGTTGCCCGGCAAATAAGAAACTTTGAAGTTTTAAACTGTCCATTGTAAAAATAAAGGAACAAAAATGGACAGGAGAGAGAACTTTTCTTAGGTCATGTTAAAATAAGCACAGTATCCGCACTTGTCTCTTGATGTATCTAAGTATATTCTTCTTAAGTTCTTAAGTACCTGTGTCTCTTTGTCGAATGGTTCAACTTTAGATATGAAAGCGATAGAGCTGTTTAGTCAAATAAAAACGTAACTTGTCATACAAAAAATGTGTAGTCTCACATGGTACGATATAAGTTTAAATCGAATCTTCAAAAATTTGGTTTTGAAAATGCAGAGATGGTAAATGGATGGGAAGCAATGGATCACAAGTTGTTTGAGACTCATCAACCCAACAAAATAAACCAAAAGTTACTGCTGGTGAACCAAGCAAGGAAAATTATAGCTTCTGAAGGAAAACAAATAAGTAGCTAAGCTAGATCTACAGAAAGGAGCAAACCACAACCGTTGTAGTAATAGCTATGAACCATTGTTTCCTCCAGCTATTGTTTTCATATGAGTCCAAACACATCCACAGTTGCTAAATTAAGCAAACTCGATAACGGTGTGTGTCCTTTCAAAGGCTAGTTAAATTTACTGGAAAAATGAATCCAGACAAAGAAATAACTAATAATATGGTTATATGATGGCTAGTGGTTCTAAGAGTCACGAAAACAATGCTGAACAATATATCCCATGACTTTGAGAAAGCTAGTATACACTCCGCATAAGCTCTCAATACTCATGATACATACAACTTGCACAGGCAATACAAAAATAAGGAGCCTTTCAGATGACCAAATTTTAAAAAGGAGCATGAAGAAACTTTTGAAAGATGACATGAAAATACTTTTGAAGAAGACATCACACAATAAGCTCCTTGGAATCTTTGTTTCGTAACGCTAGACACAAAAGCCTTCGGTCAGAAGATTTTCATCTCCAGCATAGTTGACATGTCAAGTTACCACCTGACTGACATCACTCGCCTGAGTTTTAGTCAGAAAGTTTTCGTCTCTGTTGTAATTGACATGACGAGTTAGTGTTTGTTGTAAATTATTAGTGGATATTTTGATTACAATGCTTAACATCACCACAAATAAAAAGGAGATACAGTTGCAGAATGAACAACTAATAATAATACTTTTAGACCACTAAGGGCTGTCATTCTTTCTTTTTCCAAGGGATAAATCGAGTTTCTGTTTTTCTGTTAAATAGTTACATTTATGCGTTTGCATTGGCGGAAAAAATTGTTTTGTAGAGCCATTTTGTTTTGGTCACCTACTACAAGCCAGATTTTACGCTAGGGCATTCCTATGCGAGAAATGAAGAACTAATGAATCCTTATTTGACAGTAATCGTAACGTTATGTCGAAATTCAGAATATTTTCAACAAAAAAACAACAAAAAATAAAGCATAAATGAGCTGATTTATGTATTTCTGTATGTTGAAGTTATCTCACATCTAAGTATCATCAAAGTTTAAGTGGTATTATATTATGCAGCTCTCTTATAGAGTATTTTTTACACTACCACTAGTGTTGCCATCTTTAGGTACACTCATAGGAAACAAAGATTGGACACTTTCAATACGTTGTTGTATGGAAACTGTCCAATCTCTGCTTTCCATTAGTGTACGTATATTTAGTAGTAACCAACGCATTAATATACAATACTACAACAAGCTTTGCTGAGTAACTAATTAATTCAATACCCTACGTATTCCCTAAAGTAAACTCATTTCTTTTCCTTTCCCATCCAGACTTCTTCTCCGTCCTAAACTAAAGCAAGTACAATTTTAATGGAGGTAATCGTTATTCCAGTCAGAGCAAAGCGGCATTCTAAATTCTAAAATGCACACCTCAATCTTCATTCTTCAGCCGTCACTCGAGTCCCCACATCTTGAAAAACTCAATACCCCTTATCTAGAGCAGCTACCGCTGTTGGCTCCTGACGATGTTATTGCACGGGGATTTCCCGGTTCTCTCAGCAGCAGTCAGTAATAGTGCCCCTTTCCCCCTTTTACTCTTTACTGGAAGCTACCGAATGCAACACGTCGAAGCCCCAGTTAAAATTTTCCCGTCTAGGAGAGAGAAGGCCGTAATTGAATCGAAAAACACATTGAGTGTCTCGGGGTGGCGAGTTTAATCCAATTGTTCGAGCAGCCAACACAATTCATTAGCAGCTAATCAAGTTCCACAACATTGCGTCGACGTTGCCATCTGTTATCTGTTTGCTGCAATTGTAATTGTTCTCGCAGGATTCGATTTATAGACCTTCATCGTACACATACACATATCTATACGCGCCGGCACATAATACAATTATTTGATATCGGATTCGAACTTTGATTTTTGTATTCGTTGCCTTTTTTGCAGATCGCTAAATATCTCCTGGCAGTAGATCAATTCGTGTTCGTATACATGAATGGTTCTCAATCGATCATTTCGAGCAATTTTGTAGATAATGTTGAAACTAGTGCATGGGAAGAGACTGGCGAATGCTGTTTGGAATGTAGTTATACGAGTAGTATAGTTTCAGTAGTAGTATTTCATAAAATATGAAAATATTGATATACATAGTTAAAAGAACTGCAATTTAATCATATTCATGATTGAATATTTAATGTTTATTGCGAACGTGCAACACTTAGTACGTGTGTGCTATATACCGTATACTAACTGGATATCAACATCCGTTGTATAACCGACGGCAGCAAAAGTGCTATGCTATTGATCCTATTCGATTCATTTGATATGTATCGAACTGTGTGGAAGATGTGGAGTTCTGAATAATACCTTCTACTTAAAGTTTTGGTGTTACAGTTCTGTGTCTGATCGTTCTTTATATATTTGTTTAGAAACTAGTTTAATAGGTGGTGACATTAATAACAAAAAATTAAAAATCGTTGCACTAACAAGTTTAAGAAAACTCTTCTGCAAAAATCTTGTCAGGCTTTAATATTCAAACACTTTCGTAGTGCTTTCAACATTATCAAGCTTGAAATGATAGCTAGATTTACTCAAGTCAATGGTAATAGCATTACAGGATCTAATGGAATACCTCGTGGTCTCCTCTAAAAGTTATGCAACTTACAAATTTCTTAGTACAGTAAAGCAGAAGTCATCAGCAGCTCACACTGTCAGATGATGGAGTACAAACCAACTTACAACCTTTTTCACATGTAAATGATCGTGCAATATTGATCTAACTTGCGAGGATGCAATCTTCAGATTGAGCTCTATCACTGCATAAGTAATGTGGTTGTCCTCTTCCACAATATTCTTTATCGCAGCAATGTTTTCGGGGTTAACAGCAGTTAAAGGAGGGTCAATTCCTTTTCTGTGTACCACCGACTTGCAACCTCGTTCAAATTCTTTATACCATCTAGAAACAGTAGCAAATGATGGTGCGAGATCCTCAAATGCCGGTTTTAAACTTATCTCACACTCTCACACACACTGTGCTCAAACTTTTCTTGAAATCATAGTAAATCATTATCCGAAAGTTCTCTCGTGATAAATTCGATTTTTTCGATAACAGCAGCTTATTCTATGGACTATTTCTCAGACACTACTCAGCCAAATTGCACAAACTAAACTGCAATTGACATATAAAATAATATACTATTTAATAAAAAACTTATTTTGCATGGGTAGTTAGAATTTTCAATTCTCCATAATTGTAGCTTATCCCTCGTATAAGGTCAGGCTAGTCAAGTAGGTGAAACAGATCAATAGCCGTAGCGATTAGGCTACGGCTGCCCAATATAGTGACAGATGGAATACACATACTAAACCAGACATTAGGGGGTTACAACTGTAGCTTGATAAACTAATCGTTACTGTATGAAAAATAGTGGCAATTGTTAATCCTACACCCAACGAGAATATGAAACCTCCTTTGACAACATACATTTGCATTGGCACAAAAAATGTATCGTGCGCTGTCAGTGAACAGATTTAGGTGGTTCTTCTCAGATCTGATCGCAAATGATAATTAAAAAATGCCAACAAGAAAACCAGACAAATTATATGAAATTAGACCACCAAAATTTAGGCAATTGATGGGTCTAAGATCTCGTGCGGGAAAAGTCGTGTGAAACAGTATATACTTCACCACGCAAGATTTGATTACGGTTTGACTGCTTTGGTTAGCACAGGTGGTTTCAAATTAACTAAAGACAACCTAAAGAAAAACCTTCCATGTCAAATCGTTAAGGAATTAATCTTTGACTTAGTTGTTAAAGATTACACAATATATTTCGACAGTAGCTTGCACTTGACTTTTCATCTAACAAAAAATATCTTTTGGAATCTTTCACTGGTCCAGATAGAACAATCTTAAACTGTAAATAGTACAGTACAGATCAATCCACACGATATATAAGTTCAAAGGGAACAATTTAAATAAAAGTTTCAATTTCAGTTATTTTGTGTTGTGAACCACACCATGTGGCAAACTAATCAATACACCCAGCGCCCTCACTTTTACATCATTGCTGCGTCTATACTTTACTTGATTTCATATTATTGAGATATTGTATTTGAGACCTGGGAAATCAATTCCTGCTAAAATCACAACCTTTCTGCGTCAATACCAGAAATTAAAGGGTTGTGGCGCCAATAATAAGCACACCACATGCACGTGTAAGGCATTTTCTAGAACAAAATATGCTACGTAAACAAGGTGCTAGATTTAATAAAGGATTCGGTAAGAAAATTAGAAATGTTAATAAAGATGTTTAAAAGATCACTAATCGTATTCACAAAACTGTTTAATTTTCTATGTTACTAGAATACCAAAGGAAATATGCTGGAAGTTTAGCCACTTATGTAATTAATCTACTTATATGGTAGACATGCAACATTCCAATTAGAGGGTGTAGATTCGATTCTCTCAAATAATGGTTTAAATGCTCTTGTAAAAAACTTTTAAACAGGATCTTTCACATTAGTTTCTTTACACACACACACATACACACACACACATACACACACACACACACACACACACATATATATATGTACATAAGATTCACAAAAAATGCTAGTGTATAGTTGAATGGATAAAAACACAGCTGAAACTGGAATAATGTGCAACATTATCTTCATTTGGCTAAACACTTTGCAGATGTATTTTATATATTTATTTTGTTTCCACTAGAACATATCACCATTCACTTTAAAGCCTTTTGATGTCCAGTATAGTTTCTCTGCATGTTTCCCTTTTTATATTCTATTATTGGATTAGTTTCTCAATCCAGTTAGGATTTTATCTTGTATACACAAGCCCGCCAATTAGACAGCATTACGAATAAAGTCTTAAGTGCAATGCTTATCACCTGTAAAGGAATTTTTATTGATGTTTTAGACAATGTATGAGCCTATAATAATTATTCTAAGGTAAAATAAGAAAATCATAAACGTAATTACATTTCTATAACTGACCAATAAATTGAAAAGCGATGGTCACTATATTAGTACGTAATGAGGGAAGTACAATTAGAATGTGTAAACTTAATTGCCTTTAAACAACATTGTGTAATATAATTTGCATTCAGATTGATATTCTAAACGTGCTTCTGAATATAGATTCTATGCCATTACCTTGACATTTAGATTTTTTATATCGCAATATTGTATTTATTACCCTGTTATTTTTATTTTTTCTGTCTAATGAGTGACGATCGTTACTTCCCCTCAACATCAAATATTGTATTTATGCGGAACTATATTTGTATGATTGAAATTTTCGAAAATTTTTAATGGAATGATTTCGAAGAGCTCCTGCACAACAAACAAAACGGAAACCAATTTTATGTACAAATAAGGATCACCCACATTATTTGCTTTGAGAAAAAGATACTTCAGGAATACTACATCCGTATGAGAAAATACAGTAGCACATACATACCTGCGGCTATAGTTCACAAATAAAACTTATCCACCACTATCTACTGAGCTAGTACTATATCATTTACTGAACAGAAACGTGGATAGTGCAGTAAAGTAAATAACATGTAGTACATAAAAGTCCTTTAAACTATACAGATGTTCTAAAAGTGTAAGTAAGACATGTTCTAAATAGATAGTGAGATAAGATTTCTAACGGGGTTGTTTTCTCCTTTTCATGCATAAAGCATCACACGAACTCATTAGAACATATAGCACATACATACATGTACAAATATGTGATGATATCTTAAAAAGAAATTCTGAGTTGAGGTTTCAACTTCCTTTCAATTACTGTATAAAGCTTTACATTAGATATATTACCGATTACAATACTACAGAGTGAGCAACCGGATGTGACCACCACGTGACCACGAACGTCATAGGCAATGTGTTTATTTTTGTTTTACTGTATACTACCCTGCTTATTATTTATTATATCTATTGTTTACGTTTTTTTTGATCTGACATTCAACGTGTTTGAAGCGTTTTCGTAAACATTAAATTTATTGCAGAGTAATTGTCTTTTTAAAAACTACTGAACTATACGATCTCCTGTTTTAAGGTTAAGTTATAAACCTATCTGACAGATCGTTAATGTAGCATATCTTGTACTACCAACTTAACAATGTTGTCGTTTTAAAATTTGAGGTCACGTGGTGGTCACATCTGGTTGCTCACTCTGTACATCCTATGTAACAGTAGTGTGCATAACTGAAATATCGTAACAAACGGATCGATGAGAGAGGCAAAACTACACCCTTCCTTACATATCATAAGAAAGAGACAACTTCAATTTTAACACATACGCATCTAATGAAAGATGTTTATAACAACATTTTTTTCACTACCAACCACTCGATTAATTGTTCCTTTTAATCCATCAAAACAGCAAAACATATTATTAAGCCTATAATTTAATACTGCCGTATTAAATTCATGATGTAGCAGAAGCTTCATTCTCTATAAACTAAAGCTATTTATATATGTATATACAACACATTTTTGAAGCTAATCATAATTTATGGAAACCCCAACTGGTCAAACAGCAAAATCCGACATTACCAAGATGAATACACGCCAAACCAAAACATTGGATCTTACTGCTAGAATCTAATATTGGCCAATTTTGACCCAAACGGTTATACTGAATGTTTAAATATAAAATTTATTGGTGGTAACTTTGAGAAATTATCTGCAATAGGTTTGTAAACGTACCTATCAGTTTTTTAATAGTTAAACGTAAAATTTGTGCAACAATCGATCAAAAAATTTACACTTATAGACTAATAGGCATATATGCATAACACAAAAATTATATATGTATAATATATCATTACAAACACATGTAAAAGCTTGGGTACAAAATATAAAACTAATTCATAATTAAACTAAATTATAACATTATTTCAATATTTCCACCAATATGATTTCAAACCGCATTCAACCAACAACGTGACAAACATTATTAGATGCGAAAATACAGACTCTGGCCATGACACCTCATGAATATGTTGACACGCAGACCGTGGCGATAATAGCATGGCGACATCAATACACGTGACTTGGACGCCCTCTCACTTAAATGTGCTTAGATTCGAGTAATTGTCGAAGTAAGACTGTGCAGCTGAAAATCACCAGTAATATTTGTTTTAGGAAAGAAAAACACATTTATTATTAAAAAAGAGTAAGTCATAACAAGAGATTATATTGAATTGTGTGGGGGGAATATCAATTAGATATCTGCATGGATAAACTTTCGTGAGGTTTCGAAAAAGTTTCAACGTAGAAATCAAATGAAAGAGGGTACGAAATTAATATGATTTTTTTTGTCGAGAGAAAAATCTATTTTCTCCGTTAACTACTTCAGACTTGAAGCTTAAAGCTGTCACCAGTAATTATTCAAGTGGGTGTAGTGTCTGAACTTGTAAAGCTCTTAAGTTCTGTTGGCAGCCCGAAAACTCGCTCCACGCTTTCTAACTTTAACCATTAATTACACGAAGCGACTTACGTACCTCAAAACAACTAGACAGTTTTTATTTCACTCGCATTAATTCGCGTAAATATCGCACTAGTAATTACAGACGAAAATAACCATTAGCGTTACTCGCACATATCCTCGTGCTAACAGGAACGCACTAAACGAGAAAATGGATAAAAGTATGTATATACATATAATACAGTTAATCAAATCGGTTATTTGAAAAATCTGCATCATTATAAATTTTAGGCATTTTACAGTTCCACAGTTCTCACCCTCGCTTTTCTAAACCACATACATATATCCAAGATATGGTTTTCCACGGTGTAAGAATACCTCCTCCGATTTAAAACACAGGGGGTGCCTTTTCCCCTACGTTGGGAGCATTTGAATGTGACACACGTATGAAATTTATGATATCATTTGTTTGTTTTATAAACAGTTCAACCTATCTTCCAGCTGTATTTTAAACAATGGGAACCTATTTTGGGATGCCAATGCAATTCTCCTTAGATAAATATAAAATAAAAGCAGCTATATGTAAGTGTACTAATGGAAGCATTTATAAAAAAAAACTTTATAATGCAACTAAGAACTTATAACAATCAAGTAAGTATCTAGCGGTACAGCCTGCGCTCCTGTCACTATTCCGTTTCTATAAAACGGACATGGTGATAAGAGAGCAGGCGGTACCTCTAGAGACCGGACATAATGTCCGGGGGTGTACATATGTATATCTACCAGATGACCAGATAAGAATGCAAGTGTGTGTCAGATTCTTACTGACTAAAAACCTCTCCACACTTCGGCATTATCACTTTTCCACACCGAAACTCGCTCTCGCCTTTCGTCAATGTGGTGCCGTCCCTTCTATCTTTGTTCTTGTTCTTTGGTCTGTATAATCGATCGTATTGTTCTACACGCCAGGTACCATTGCTCTTCTGATGCCATAGACTTCGTATCATCGTTGTTTCATTGAAACCTTCTCCCGACTCCCAGGTATATACTTCGCACTCCCACCTAGGACAAATAAAGAGTGTGTGTTCCACATCATCCGTGGCTCCACAGTAGTCACACTGGCCGGAATTGGTTGTTTGCCTATCATGCAGATATTTACGGCAGCAGCCGTCGCCCGACAGAGCTTAGGTAAGGTAGTAGTCTGTTTCATTACATGGTCTTTCAACCCATTTTCGGACTCCTGGAATCAGCCTTCTTGTCCACGCTGCATATCTGCCATTTCTCCTGCATCTGCTTCTCTAGCCGCAGTTTTCCCGACGTTTTATCTCCCCCTCTTCTTTCCTCAACTAGAAGTTCAATCGGTGGTACTTCCGCGATTATGCCAACTCCTTCTGCCGATATAGTTCTATATCCACTTGCAATTCTTATATTAGTAAGTCTCTGCACTCTTGTTAGTTTTGCACATAGTTTTTTGTTCTTTACCGCCTTGTACCAAATTGGCGCACTATAGAGTTTATGACACCGTCGGTCAGTCTTCTTTTGGATGCTGCTGGACCACCGATGTTGGGCAACAGACCAGGGAGAGCACCTATAGTTTTTTCTGCTTTGGTTACTAAGTGTTTAACATGGGCTGCAAATGTACATTTTGTATCCAGCCATACTCCGAGATATTTGGCTTCTTGACAGGTATATATTTTGTGGCCCTCTACCTCAAATTGAATGCGCCCAATCTTCCTTTTTGTTGTAAGAAGCACACCTTCAGTCTTTTTGGGGGCAATCTGCAGTCCCTTCCTTGTCCTCCATGTGGTTACTCTTAGAATCGAAGTATCAGCTACATCCATCAAGTTCTGTTCTCCTTTGGCGACCACTACATAGGCAATGTCGTTAGCAAAACCTACGATTTTAACGCCGTCTGGTAGTTTCATATCTGTGACGAACTTCTGAGAAACAATTTCAGTGAAATGACTTCTTATATGTAACTGTATTACTCTTGGTTTTTTTTTCTCTTTTGCCTATGTTTTGACTACTGGCGTGGTGATATTTTTATACCTAGCTGGCGTAGTGGTGCCTATACGACCCCACAAATTTTTACATGTGTGTGTGTGTGTATACGTATGCATATCTAACTTTCCAAATAGATTACGATTTGATAACCCTTCTAAAATCAGTTCCAATAAGTAAGTCAAATACACAAGCATTCCTTTATTCATAAAAAAAACCAGTGTAACAGATAGTGAACATGTATGTTATTTCAAAATATAAAGTTTATCCTGCAAAAAGATGTGTAAAACTCTTACAAACATACTAATTTAAAAAAAAATTGCAAAGAGCAAAGTTGCTATTCTGCGCATTGTCTACATATATTAGCAATACCTACGGCCGTAACTGATTTCGGTCTACGCCTGTCGCAAGCTAAGTACCTTATTTGAAGGTAGATGGAGCCACATGCTGATACTATGACAATACTAGATAATAGAGCGATAATATTATCTGCTGGGGTTTCAGCGACCCCGCAACGCCAGTAGAAGGTTAACACAGTATTTACATAAATAGTGAAAGGTGTATGGTTACAATAACCGAGCTGCACGGCGTATAATCCATGTACTGAACTTAAACACTGACTAGATCAGCAACCAACTAAATTTTTTTGATATGCAATATAGTCACTATTGTGGAGAAAAGAATAGAAAGATATTTGAGTGCTTACAATTCTAGAAGCATACTACAGAAATGGTTCACTCGTCTCGCAAGACTACATTTAGTTGCCTCAATCACTTAGTCTATTCAAAATTGAAATTTGATAAAATCATTTGCCAAAGTTAAGTAACATTAAATACAGAAAGTTGGACAGCTCCCAAAGTACCTATAAGAAACTTAAAGTAAGACTAAGACAGCTTATTCATAAAAATTAACAGTCTATATGCTAAAAATATATCAGGCTGTGATTAATCATGAAAGAGTCACATTAATGAAAACATACAAAATACGTACTTTGAAATTCATGTTAAAGACCTATATATATAAGATTGGTAAAAATATGCATTATTGCATATTTTTACCAATTTATAACGTACCTAGGTCTTTAACATGAATTTAAAAGTACGTACTTTAAATTAAAATTTTTAAGCATATAAATGCTTAAAAATTTTAATTTATTAGCATGTTGACAATAACATGCAGTCATAGATAAACGAGGATAAAAAATAACCGGAAATGGAGGTTCTCAAAAAGCATACATTTTCCAATAAATAACGACGACTGAAACATAAGGTTCGCCGCTGAAAAAGCGCATCTAAATTCAAGCGCGCCGAATACGAGAATGCGGAGACGTAGACGACGACCATAAATATCAGGCAAATCCTGCAGTTTCGTAATACAAACATATCGCTGCCTCTTTAGTACCAGCAAATCTAGTTCGGAAGGCATTTGTAGTAAAGAGCTAGGAGAGAGGAAGCATCTTCTGCAGGGAGATGAATTGGCAAAGTTCCTCGCAGGAAGCGGGAACGCTAAGACAAAGTGGAACTCTCCCCAACTGAGAGGAGAATTGTATGCGGCAGACGGATTTATATGCTCTCTCCAAGAAACGACGCTGATGTTTTACTTGGATAAGCAAATATTCTATTTGCCTAAAGTTTGCGGAATAAATCTCAACGGGGAAATTTTTTCGTTATTATAACACAATTAGAATAATAGTTGTCTACTTTCAAGTCTTATAGCAAATATGATTCTAGGAATAAAGTTATAATTTGATAGAAATTCAAATAAATTTTAACTCTCAATAACGATTTTTATAGTTGTATATACAATTAATGCAAACTTTATTTAAGAATAGACCTTTGGTTAGTAGCATTTTTAATTTTTATAAATAATTTTCATTGAGTTTATCGAATATCTGTTTGCATCTGCTTTGCAATTATTGCATATAAGGGATATACTTGTCATGAGAAAATGTTAAAGTAAGGGTTTTGAATCGTGTATGGACAAATACTACAGTTTTTAAAAAACTTTGAAGATGGACACGGATGATCTTCTCGCATCAAGAAATATACTAAGCATATACATACATAGGTATGAGCCGATTTTATAGTCAAGAATTATCAAAATAGCCAGATATTCTGTTGAAACGTATTCGTGAATCCATTCGGGAAAATATATTCATGCGATTGCTGTTTTTTGTTAGAAACTTTCAGCAACTAGATATACTAACAACATGTCTGGTGGATCTGCCATCGTTTAACACCATCTTTAACGTAACAATATTATAGTGTATACTTCTCTATACTCTTCCAACTTCGAATAAAGAAATGGAAATATCTACGAAGAATTCGAAAGTGATTCTATTTTGAAAAACGCAGAAAATGTGCTGTGCCGCTAATATGGAGCGTTGATGCTTTCGGTCATGTTCGAGGGTCGTTAACATTTATTAATAATGAAACGGCGGACACCTACACATCGCGCGTATGCTGTACCATATAAAATACAATTTGGTCCGGCACTTAAAGAAACCGATATGTGAGTTGAAGACTATTTTGCGAAGAATTTTTGAATTTAATTAATGAAGATAAATGAATATTTTTAATGGTTTATTCCCAAATCACGTCATCTCTCGAAATGGGCATAGTACTTGGTTCGCTCGTTCCCGGACCTCACAACATGCGGCTATTTCTTGTGAGGTTACCTGAAGACAACGTATACCAGGATATCCCACCACGAACAACTGAAGTCCTGAAATAACGAATTCGAGTAGAAGTGACTCACACACCAGTGCAAATGCTGCGGAATGTCATGAGTAACTTTAGAGCCACTGTGGAACAATGAGTATACCTAAATGGACGTCATCCTAGCACAGTCAATTTTAAAGTATAAAATGCTTGTGTATGTAGTTTAAAGTGGTGAAAGTAAAGTGTAGATAAATTGATTGCATTATTTTATACAGCTTTTTCAATTTTTTCTCCAATATAGTTATAGCAAAGGTAAAGCAAGGTAATGTAATACTAAATATAAAAGCCTCTAGACAGAGAGAGAGAATATTATTATATTATTATATAATAATATTATTATATTATTATATAATAATATTATTATATTATTTATACATTTTAATATATTTATATATATTATATTATTACATATTGCAAGTGAACGAAAATCCCTTGCAAACTCTGAAGAATAAGGGTGCTGGGTACAACAAAAAATAACTTTTTTAATGTGCAATAGAATGTAAACATATTTCTAGTATATTACAAGGAATAAAATGTAAAACGAAAACTGACTAATGACTATAGAATGACTTACGAGTTAAAAAAGTCAACATTTTATTTCAACCCCAGGGTCATTGACAATGGTCCGATGGAAATAAGATTTTAAATATTTATGTATAAGATATACGTCTAGGTCTTGTTACTGCTATTTAATCAAAAAAGAAATTATT
>SMLS01070746.1:0-22665 GCA_004785975.1 Popillia japonica | reverse complement strand
CTCATCATCCAAAATTCCCTACCCGCAGTTTCAACGACGTCTGCCTCATCATTCTCTTCATCATCCATAGAAACATTTTCGTCTAAAGTATTATCCCCGTCGACGTATTGTTGCATCAACTTTTCTAAACGAACTTGCTCTGCCTCATATGACCAAATCATCGTTGAATAATATAATCTTTCACAGCCCCATACAGAAGCATGCATCCGGAGCTCGTGGTAGTAATTGCGGACATTACTACTCTAAGTTGTTGTTCTGATTTTCATCAAACAGTCCTCTTCAAGACTACCACGAATTATTTGGAAAGGAAAAAACTATTAACTACAACCGCGATCTCAAATAGTAAATTATTAATTATCAGATTATTAGGTAATAATATGTCGTTGTACTTTAATATTGAACGATTCTGTAATGAAAAAGACAAAAACATCTGATTCCTACGAAAAAGCAAAATGAATAAAATCTGTAGTAAAGTGTGACCTTGTAATAAATAGAATATTTGTGAAAGGAGGATGTGCAATTCATAGAGCAGCAAAACTGCATTGTAAACAAATGCATTCACAGAGTACAATAAACATTTGTTTACATATCATTCAACTTGATAAAAAATATCTGTTTATGTCTATTAGAAATTCTTGCAGCGTCCCGTTTTGTCTTATACAGACGTGTCAGGCCCGGATTCAACAAAATTTATTTAATAAAATTTGGTAATTAATAATGGAAAAACTATTATAATATATGATCGTAATTTCTTGTGATATAAGCTTTATGCTGTTTATTCTTCCGACACTATTCATTTGACACCTTGTATAATAAACAGTTCATGTTTTGATTAAAATGGCCGCGACCGGTACTTCTACCAACGTTAGCTATAGCAGCGGGTGGTCGTTGAGCAGCTGTTCAGCAAATAAAGAAAGCTGGTTCAATTCTCTATATATTTTTTAGTAACTACACTCTGCTGCAGTATTTGCGTCATAAAAATATATTTGCAACCTGCACCGCCAGGCTTGACAGGTTTCACTGACCGCCATTTACTTCTGATAACGACATGCGAAGACTCAGAAGGGGAACTATGGAACAACTAATCAGTGGTGATGTAGAAGTTTTACTTACTAGATGGTTTGACAATAAATCAGTCTTTATGGGAATAAGTGATCAGGATATTTGTCGTAGGTGGAACAAGCAGGAGAAAGATTTTTTACAAGTACCCAGTACTGAGGTGATAAGAAATTACAATTTAAACATAGGAGGTATCGACAAAATGGATTTTCTGATAACCATTTATAGAACATTTTTATACGTTAAAAAAAATGGACACTGCACATGTTCACACATGCTATTGACATAGCATGTGTAAATGCTTGGAGTGAATATAGAAAAAAAGCTGCAGCATTAGGAGTTCCAAAAAAGGAGGTTCTTGATCTTCGCCACTTTCGCAGTTACATTGCGGAAGTGCTGACAAAATGCAACAAAACTATAACCAAAAAAAGAGGGCGGCCTTCCGCAGGTATGGCAGATGAGGAAGCAACCACCCTGAAAAAGGCGAAACCACCAGCTGTTAGAAGACCTTTGGCAGAGGTACGCCGAGATAGGGTGAATCACTTACCTCAGGTAGATAAACGTTACGCAAATCGTTGCAAATTACCGATGTGCACAGGTAAAACTTGTTTAAGGTGTTCTAAGTGTAACGTGAATTTGTGCTTGTCAAAAAAAAATAATTGTTTTTTTAAATACCATATCGACCATTCGACCAATTAGTATTTGTAAATTTCTAAATGTTTTTGAAAGTTTGGAGATTTACAAAAACAAGTCGTGTTTGATGAACAGTGACAATGGTCCTATTCCACATTCGTCATTGTTTTCGTTAATGCGAAGTTAATGATGCGAAACAGTTGGTGGTTGTTTACGTGTTGGGTTGTTTAAGTGTTTGGTGTCCTGTGGGTGACAGTGATCTAGTGTTCTACTTCAGCACCAAGAGATCCAGTGAATATTTGTGAAATACCATACCATAAAATGTTTTGTTTGATTTATTAGAATAATACAAATTTCTTAAATTGTTTATTCTTATTACCTGTACATTTTTTACCTTTAAGTCATAATGTCCTAAATTTAGTACAAACTATAGCTCAAAAACTAGTAATCGTAGCAACTTGAGTATAGTACCAAAAAATAAAAAAATAAGCAGAACCACAAATGCAGTTTCATATTTTTAAATTAAGAAACAAAAATTGCTCACCGAAAGGGCTAGAGCAGTGGCGGCGAGGCAAGTAAGATGGTCAAAACTACTTCTCAAATCAGGTGCCTTGATTTACAAACTATAGTTTGTGAATCAAGGCCAGTTTCTCTCAGTGTCGTTGCCTATAGACAACGAAACTGAGTTTAAAGCGGTTTCGATCTGATCTGCTCAAGCGATTAAATCAGGGATAATTTACGCACTGGAGCAAAAATATTCCGAAGTAAATACGAGAGAATTAAAGGGAATTGGATAACCAATGTAAAAGAGACAGAGCCAGAACACACGCTATACATCAAAATAACTGAGATTACGGCCGGAGCAGCAGTGGTATATTGACTCCACTTTTGCATTTCCGCGTAATGCAACGGGAAGGCAAACATTTCATCTGCTCAAAGTGGATAAATATATCGCGTAAGATATTACACGGTGATGTGAACGGAAAATTCTCGCTACTCTTCTGCTACAGAGATTTAATAAATCTTGATGGATGCATAAACATATCTTCCAGTAACGTTCCGCAATGTTGAACAATAACTTTCTGAATGACTTGTTCTTTCGGCAAAAGGAGGACGTAAGTAGCGAGAGAATGGAAATTTATGGTACATACCGAAGCTAGACGATACGTATTTGTGATATTCTAGAAATAATGTATGTACAATAAACTGCATGAAGTTTCTTTTTTGCGTAATCAAATTTGACGTTTAACTGACAGCTTAATGGTTAATCATTTTTTCTTTCTACTAATCTACATCTCACTCAACTGCAGGCTCTTGGTGTGTTTAATTTGAACGTTAAATAGCTTGAACGCAAACTGTCATCCTAACCTGAAACCGTTTTGCGGTCTCCCATCATTTCGCCCTGTCAACAGCATCAGCCATATACTTCTGAAGCAATTACGGGAAAACAATATCCACTGTTTCCCTGTCGAGTAAACGTTGTTTAGTTTGAATTAAAATTCACCGATCCTGGATGACCCTAGGCGGTGGTTACACTTACCGCAATTATATATTTACGCAAGTTCTAGCTAATTAATCTCCATAATGATGTTTGAATAGCTCATACAAATAGTGTCAAATTTGTAATTATTCTCCTAATACGTACTACTATACGTATTCTAACGAGAGAGATATTTTATACGACTAGGATTTTCAGAATATTCCACTTCGGTCTACCGTTAACGAATTTTAATGCTAATTAATGTAATAAATCGACAGTATTCTAGTTTGTTCCTGAGCAGCTCATTAGAATGAATCGGCTTTAATTGAAGGCTCTCTCCCACGGGGAAAAGTTCTCTGCCGGAAATAGTAAGGCGCGAAATACACACCGACGTCGGTTGCTCGGAGCAATTAAGTTTTTGCCGTATTTAATTAACTGCCGTCAGAGTTGTTGACTTATTATGAGAACATTAGCGATGGTGGTAGTGTGTGTGTTGCTTTAATTAACGACGAACTGTTGCACAAACGGGGAATATCGGTTGAACAATGTTAGGATGTTTTGATTAAGTTTTATTAAAAATGTTTTGTGTAGCAGATAATTTCCTCACAGTTATTTTCTGCTTAAACAGCCACAGGTTGTGTGAAAAGAAGGAGAATAGAAGAAGGAGATACCACCGGAAAAGACATATTTTGCTGCAAAACAACAGTGAATTTGTAGATGACTTTAACCCTATTTTTGAATTTCGCGCCTTTTCTATATTTTCTTATACTGAATTCACATCTTCACAGTTTTTTAACCTCCACCATCAATATAACCTCAAATCGCACTACCTTCTAACTCCTTAGTTAATGACAAATGGCAGAGATTGAATTGCTGTTGTAATAGAGAGTCAATTCAGACAAAGGACCTAAAAAAAACTCACAGAAGAAAAACTATGTAGACGCTTCTAGAGCTGCAATTGTTGGGAAGTAAAAAGAAAAGGAAACAGGTGGCTCTGACAATGACGGAGTTTCCAACGAAAATATATCTTTTGGTGAGTACAATAGGGACTCAATACAAGAAGCAGAGAAATGTAGTCATAATGAATATAACAAAAAATACACTGCACCAGTTTGTTGGAGAAACGTGTTTTGTAGGCAGATATAAACTACAATTTGGCAACTACTAAGGCCTAGTAATGCCAGAAAATGTGTTAAACCTTCTGATATTGTATCAAGATTAGTGGATCCTTACAAGGGAAAGAGTAGTAGGAACAGTGTGACAACTGTTACAACAGTTATACCCAACAGTTAACCAAAGACTTGTTGAAGCAAAAGATAGCTTTCGTCGGTACTCTTTAGAACAACAACAAAGCAATTCCAATTGAGGTCCTTCCAAATAAGAATCCACTAAGTCTTCCTTCAATGTTTGCTTTTCAAGAAGTCGTAATTCTTGTTTCCTTTTGTCTAAAAAGGAGCAAAGCGGTACTTTTAATATCAGCTGCGCATGACGATGATGTGGTAGACTCAGACAGCCTGAAACCAGATATTAGTCTATTCTACAATTTATTCAACTGGAGGAGAAATTGGTGCTTCAGACAAGAAAGCATCAATTTGGGAATTTAGTTTTTTCCCTCATGAAACCTTATTTGCAGGAGACAGCAAATATAACCAATTTATTATCATGTGATGTAAAGGAATATCTCGCAAAATACTGAACTAACAGCAAAGAGGAAGAACAAAAAGCAGCTACACCCAGAGGAAAACGCTCCTTATGCGGCTGAAAAGAGAACAGAGTAAGTTCAATCCATTGTAGCATTTGTGAAAGATTGTAACAATGCACACAAGTCTCACTTGTAACCAATACCCGGAAGAAGACAAAACCTGTTACTGTGCTCCAAAGCAACTCTTTATTTTGGGTAGTTATGGTTTTTTTTAATTAAAACATATTCTTTCACAATAATTTTCTAAATTTCTCTAAATTTTGACATTGTCCGCAAACATTAAAATTTCAGAATTAACAGTATTCGGTAAATAAATTTATAAAGAAAGAATGACAACAAAGGGCCAAAATTCGAACCTTGTGGAACTCCAGATTTGATAGAGCGAATGGTGGGGCTAAAACCGTTACTAAAACCGGTGCTGTCAATTCTGTTTAAAAAAAAACAGCATGTTCAATACTGTCAACGGCCATAAACAAACGTCAACTTCTTGTGCCAATCTGTACACTAATTGGTATTTAAGCTTCACGAAATTAAGATGTCTTCTTCATCATTTCCTCTTTGTTCTTTAGCGTTAGTATGACATGTGAAAATTTTATTATATTCAAACCTGTAGCAGAAATTCAAACTATCACAATTGCAGTATTTGATGCATTTTCTTAGATGTTGTGGATGCAACTGCAGTGGCTTTAAAACCTGTATTACTTGTTGGATTACCACTGCAGCTTTTGCTGTGTATGTTTGTGTGTGTAAATGTGCTATTATGAATTTTTTTAGGTCAAATCTGTTGTTAATTATTTCCCAATAGCAAGAAGGTACTCTTTCTTGGAACAAATCCTAGGGTAGCGTGCTACAACTATTATTCCACCACCAAACGCTGGTCGAATTACCACTGCCGCGATAATGTTTAGTTTAGTATTGGAAAGATTTATAGGAGACGCAGATATTAACAGATCGGGAATTATGTATATACCCACAAAGACCACTAGAAGCAGCGAAGAATTAAGGAAGGTAGATGAAAATTCAAGAAGATCCACGGTGGAAGGTTGGGCTATACATAAATAAGGACAAGACGAAATATATGGAATGATCTGATACAGAGGTTAGAAGAAGAAAGCATCTAGGAATAGACAGGAAAAATGGAAGAGTACACCAATTCGAAGAGCTAGAAAATTTGACATATTTTATGAACGATAATTAGTAGAAATCCGAATTTTGATTAATGACAGAAAGTAGATGTATTGCTGCACTCACTACTGATGCTAAGGTAGGGAGGTCCATCAAGGAAACTGAAGATGAAGATGTAGAAAACCGTAATAAGACCACCATAGGAGCGGAAAATTTGGAGAAAAATTTTTGGAGGAAAGAATGGAGATGAGAAGAACAAACCAAGACCTGACTGAACTTTATCGAGAAGCAAATATAGTGGGAGTGGTGAAGGTGCAGAAATTGAGATAGATGGGACATATAAGAAAAATGGTGTAGTCAAGAATGTCAAAAATGATAATGGCAAGAGTAGTTATGGGAAAGAGGAGGAGATGACGCCCAAGACTAACACATGAGGACGAGGCTATAGTAGCCGAAATTGTCACCATTGTATTTTTTGGCAAAAAGAGTTGTAAATAATCTTCAATAGGATTCCATTCCAAAATCATCGGAACAAGTTACAGAAATCTTGCAAAACATTAAGTTGGGCACACCATTGCCCAGCAATAATAAATTTGTAGCAAAATGCTACAAAAAAGAAGCAAGACCAACCCCAAAGAATAAGATTTTATTAGATTTAGAAACGCATTTTAAAGGTCTTCATTCTTTTTACTTTAAGATTTCCTTGTTTAATCTATTATAATATAGGTACTCATAGTTTTCAGAAGTTGCGTTATGCGCAAATGAGAAACTTACTATGAGTCGTACAATGCACGTATAAGATTTGTGGTTGGACAAATATATTAAAGTGGAGACTTCATAGAAATTCCAAGAATGTATGTAAAACTAAACCGCGTAAGTAGTATGATGATACCACACCAGGTTCTATAGTAAATGTTTCACGTTATTGTTTGCCTGCAAATGGCGAATATATGTCAGGAATATCCATTTCGGAATATTCTTTGTCCGTTCTAGTATGTATAGCTCGTTTCGTGCATGTAACGCGTTGTTTATTTTGAAGGTTCTACTAATTATTCCTGGAAAATATCGATTGGATATCCATAGTTTCGTTTTCCACACACACACACGACAGGTATAGAATTAGCAATTAGGCTGTACAAAACCGAATGAATAGTAAAACGGCACCGGAACTCCTTTGTAGTAACAGTCTTAACTAATCTTATTGTTAAATGCTTCCTTTTCAAGCCGACCTTATTCGACTATATCGCAAAAGTTAATCTCAAGGTCGGCTTGGCACCGCATGACATGACTGTGAAGTATACAAATATATTGTGTATAAAAGAAAATGGCAGATCACGCGATTTCCTAATTACTATTTCAGTAATCTCGGGGAAGATTGTTGAATTATGGTTGTTCCTTATGCGGTTTCAATTTTGTTATTATAATGCTTGGATATTTTTTCTATGAGGTACTGTAAACGCTAAATTAGTAGGCGAGAATAATAGTTTTTTAAAGACTATTTACTAGTTTACAGTTGTAGTTTCATGGTCATCCACTGTCTCTGTCACTAGTTACTTGACTATTCCAGTCTTGGTGGTTTTTAGATTTCTGCCTCCAATCTTTAGCCACTACCTTGATCGGATCCTCCGTTACTGCTTCTATCCACGTTCTTTTCGGTCTACCTCTGCAGTTCTTGCAACCTGCACTTTCTTGCAATACTCTCTTGCTCCCACTGGCATGGTCACCTTCTACTTCTACTCTATTGCATGTATTGCTCAAGGTCATTTAATCTATTTTCCTCAATTTTCTGGGAATTCTCATTTTCTTCTCTCCACCGTAAATTTTGCATGTTTGTGCATGGAGCCCACTACTTTACAGCCTTTCGCAATTTGCTCACGTGTTTCCACCTTTTCGTCTGATTTGCTTGTAATGGTGACTCTCAAGTAATCGAGCTGTTGTACTTTTTCCAAAAAATGTGATTGACTCTTGCGATTAAAGGTGCTGATTACGTTTGCAATATCTGCTCCCATTCTCCATGCATTTGGTCGTTCCTCACTAATTTTTAATCTATAGTCCATTGCATTCTCTTCTAACAGTCTAAAAACTTTGTCTCATTCTATCCTGGATTTTGCCATAAGTGCGATATCGTCAGTATGGGTTATATACTGAATTCTGCTCTTGTATATAAGCCCATCTGTTCTTATGCCACAACACCAAATTAAAGATTAAAGTTGATAATGGGTTATCCTCTCTCAGCCCTTTGCAAACATTAGATAAGCTTGAAGCATGACCTTCTACTGCTACTCTATTATATGTATTCCTCAATATCATTTTCACCATTTTTATTAATTTTTTAGGAATTCTCAGTTTCTTCATTCCACTGTAAAATTTTGTATGCATCCAGTACCTACTCTTAGCTGCTCAGATTTTGTGCTTGGCGCCCGCTGCTTTGCATCTTTTGACAACAAGTTTATCTATTTCCCACTCTTTCTCTAATTTGCTGATATCGTCAGCATAGGTTATACACTGGTCTCTGCTGCTGTGTATGAGCCGATCTGTTCTTATGCCACAACACCAAATTAAAGATTGACGTTGATAATGGGTTCTTCTCTTTCATCCCTTTCCCAACATTAGATATGCTCGAAGCATGACCTACTACTCCACCATTTTTATTGATTTTTTAGGAATTCCCAGTGTCTTCATTCCACTGTAAATTTTTTTATGGATCAAGTACCTACTCTTAGCTGCTCAGATTTTGGAGGCCGCTGCCTTGCAGCTGTTTGGGGTAAGTTTATCTATTTCCAACTTTTTCTCTAATTTGCTAGTAATGGTGACCCCCAAGTGAGTTGTGACTGACTCTTGCGATTAAAGGCGCTGATTACATTTGTAATATCTGCTCCTATCCTCATGCGTTTAGTATTTCCGTCAATAATTTTCACTGCCTTGTCCATAGTCTAAAAACATTCTCTGATTCTATCATGGATCTTGCCATAAGTACCATATCGTCACCATATGACTGCAGCTATACTATATAAGCCCATCTGTTCTTATGCCACAATACCAAATTAAAGAGTACTAGTGAGGACTGGCTCAGTCCTTTTCTAACAAAAAAGTCTGCTTGAAACACAACCTTCTACTGCCAACCCCTTTTATGTAGTGCTCAATGTCATTTCTGCTATTTTTCTCAAGTTTCTAGGAATTCCCAGTTTCTTCATTCCACCGAAAAGTATATCTCTCTCTATGGAGTCGTAGGCCTCTTGAAAGTCAATGAACAACAGATGGAGAACTAGCTTTGCTTTGTAGATCTTCGCCGTTTGGGACTCCTTTTCTACCAATATCTCTTGAAAATAGCCAAGTCCATCCATTGATTATCCACGCTAATACTGTGTACTGAACGCCTGGCAACGCTATTCCCCTGTAGTTACTCCAAATAGTTTTGTTCCTATTCTAATAAATTGGACATATTTATAACAGCGTTTCCCAAATCCTCCTTTCTTCTTCCCGTACATTCATTCTCACGTCACATATTCTTTGCATTATGTGATCTACTTCACCTTTCCTTGTCTTCAACTCATTTATTGCTCCTTTTTTGGTTTAATTTTCAGATGGCTCGATTAGTATGTGGTCCTCTTCATCTTACCTTTTCCACAATTTTTTCAATACTTCCTCGGTTATCTGATTGCCCCTCTCCTCCACTAAGTAGCTCTTTAAAATTTTCTTCCCATCTTTTATTTATTTTTTTTTTTGGTTTCTCGCCTAGTAGTCTTCCTAAATTTCTTGCAGTTTCCTGTACAGGTTTTCCTGTATTTTGTTCTTTTCCTGTCTGTGTCGTACAGCTTCCTATTTTCTACTGAAGGCTTTTGTGACATCTTTAGTCTTATTATGTTATTCTTATTCTGTAGTGCCTGCTTGCATTCCACATCATGCCATAGCTTCCGAGTCTTTTTGTAAGTTTAGCCAATACTTTTTCCAGCTGCCTCCATCATTATGCTTTGCAGAAACTTCCATTTTTCTTCAATGATTCTTTTATGGCGCTGTTTCGTAATGCAAACTGTAATACCTGATGCGAAAACAATTTTTGCACTCATTCTTCATTTCTGCATCCCCTCTAAGCTGGTGCTCTCATACAATATTATATGTAGCTTCGCAATTTGATCAAAATATATGTATTTATCCTCGAAGCCGAGTTCTCATCGATCACGCCAAATATTTACCAATTTGATTGTAAGTAATAGATCAATCTCTGTCCGCCTAGTAATTTCTAACTCTCGCCGTGTGTGATGATAGCATTGTCTGTCTGCAAATTTACTTATCCTAGTTAGTGTTTTGTAATTCCACTATATAGTGCGCCTCCTAACCGTAGAGAACGGTAGAGATAGGTAAGTGCTTCGCCTCCGAAAGCAGATTTCTGCTACATAGCACTGCTAAACACAGACACCGATGTAGAGAAGCCGTAGTGCCAATGCCAGAGGCGAATATTTAATAAGGCTTGTGTACACACTAACTGCCGGTGTATAGGTAGGTAGTAGGTTGCCTCAGTTAAAGCCCCGCTTTTCGTGTGGAAGCCCGCTCGTCCCAGACACAATGTCTCCTGTGGCATGCATAATTCATACACCTAAATAAATATAGACCGGAGCATAGACGATATCATGATCCGGTCGGGGACTTACCAGGGTGAAATTCGGGAGATTATCCAGCTCGAGGCAATTCACACCCACTACGGAGAATCGACCCCGACTCCACTTCGGTTGATTGTGCGAGCGACTCCCTCTACTAACACCGCCTTTAGCTTAGGAAGACGGCGACGGTGACGACGACGACGACAGAGACATCTAGGATGACGGGCGATGATTACCGAAGACGACATTGTTACCGGGGAATTTGCGATTACGCGTAATTGCGCCCGAAGTGAACGCGCCTTCCATTTCGTGTTTAGTGCATTTATTTTTCTTGTTTTCGCATCGTCCTCGTCTTCTTATCCTTACTTTTTTTCCGGCCGATTTTATTTCTTTTTATCTGCGTATCTGTCAGAGTAGGTGGGTGTCATTCAATTCGCGGGAGAGCGGTGGAATGGGTAGGATGGAGTTGCGCATGCGCTTATCAATCTGAGTTCCAATAAAATCTTTATTTGACGGTTTCATTCCGTTCGCCGTAGTTAGAGAAAAAAATCTGTAATAATACGAATTATACGGGATTGATCTGCTTGCGCTATAATAATAAGAAAAAATGAGATCTTTCAATATTTCTTGAAAATTATGCAAATTTATACTGCATTGAGAATATAATATTGAAAATATTTAAACGTAAGATTTCTTTTTCAAGATTTAAGAGTATTTTTGAAAGCAAAATTGACGAGATATTCTCGTAGCTATGCCAACGGCAAAGCTACAATGACTAAGAAGTTATGTATCCTGGAGTGGCTTTATTGAGATTGACTGTATGACGACAAATCAGTATCTACCATTGCAATATTTCGCCGAACCATTTAGAGAAATCTTTAGAATGTTAGAGGGTCTCTACCACGGTGAATTCTTTCAAATTTGAAATTTCGCGCAAGATGTGCGCGCCTCTTCGAGGAATATGGTAAACTAAATATAGTATGGTTGCCAAGTCTTTGTAGGCTTTATATTTAAAGCAATTATAATCAAACATTAAAAGGGGTTTTGATATGAAATATGAGCCAGTTTATAGCGATATTTTCACCAAAAAGTCTTTTTGTTGCTCTTATCATTAAGAAATCTATCAATAATTATGATTAACTATAAAAGGAAGCGACATGGCAACGGTATACAATATTGAGGATACAATAAATATCAATAAAAATGCAAATCATGATGACGTAGTACTTTGAGGTTATAAACAAAAGAAGCACAAGTTCCGGGTAAGTTTCGTTATTATCAATTGTTTTATTTTATTAATTGTTATAGTAATTTGGAGAATTTATTTGGTGTCATACGTCAGTGCGGTGGTCTTAATACATATCCAAGTTGTCATCAGTTCATTGCCAATTTTAAAACTTGTATTCTAAATAATTCAGTCTTCTCGTTCTATCGGATTCAATTGTGAGGAAGATAGTGGGCATATTTTAAGTAATCTGCAATCTTTTTATGACTTCTATTGAACCTAAAAGTGCCAGGACTTGTGCATTGGATAAGAACGAACTAGAAGCTTCTTCTCTAAATGTTCCGATTAATGAAGAAATTGATTTTAATTATCAAGGTGTCACCTATGTCTCTGGATTCTTCCTAAAAAAACTTAATTTACCCGATTGTCAGGTTAGTAAACCTTCTTTATTCTCTGCTAACGTAGAACCTCATCATACATTTACAATTTTTAAGGAATTTGGTGATTCAAATAATCTTCTTTATACCACTTTTAGTTTGGTATTATATGTTAATAACATTTACGATAGGATAGTTGTCTTGCTAATATCATTTGGTCATGTAAATTCTATTTAGAAGAAAATGTTGGTAACTTTGCGGAACGTTAGCTTTTCATGGCATGGTTGTGTTAATTCAGGTCATCAAACTTTGGTTCAAGAACAGCTGTTAAATATATCTACGAGTTTAATTATTTGGAAATTTCATGATTATATTTGTCGGCCTTCTACTGACAATCTGTTAATTGAAACGCAAGAAAAATTAGACAGCTGATGCATTTGTAGAGGGTAAGACATTTCTAGTCTTTTGTGCATATGATGAATTGTCCTTACGTGATGTAGTTGTTTATTAGAATTTCAGTTTATTTATCGTTATGCTTGGATATTTTCGTTTCCGTATTTTGATATATACAATGTAGATAGTGTCGTGGTTATGCGGAAAAATTATTGAAATAACGTTTACCAATATGTCATGTTTTATTTAATTGTTGAAACGTCAACCCTACAATTAAATAAAACATGACATATTGGTAAACATTATTTCAATAATTTTTCCGCATAACCACGACACTATCTACATTGTATTTATCGTTATGAGTACATAGTTTATTTTGTTATTTTTTCATTTATTAATGTATTTTTATTATATACGAGAGAATGTTATATTATTTACATACATGTCATTTATTGAATTTTAAATATTTATTTTTGTTAGAGTTCCAGATATTTTTATTTATACACGTAAATACGTGTCTGTGATTTCTATATTTATAGATATATAGCACTGATGAGATCAAACAAGATCGAAACACGTATTTAGAGTATATTTAGAACCAAAAAAAAAGCATTGTACTAATTTAAAAGTGCCGCCATCGCCGTTGTTTACAAATTTAGTTTACCATATGACCACGGGCGGCGTTCGCGTAGGGGTCTAATTTTTAACGTGGAATGCGTCACTCGTATATAATATGCTCCTTGGTCTCTACTGTTTCCATCCACAGTGTGAATCATCTAAAAAAACATCTCTGGCAGATTTTTGTACACAATTCCGCCCTCGAAAGTATGACAAAGTTCAATGAGCAAGAAGGACAAGTGACAATTAAAGTTAGTGGTCCTTATTCATAAATGTTTATTACCCACTATGAAGTAAAGGCTATTTATTCAGGTGCAATTACCAGCATCTTTGGTGCCAAAATGAGTCTTAGCCTCAAACGAGTCTTTGCGATTGACCTACCCAAGACAATTCGGTTGTTGTACTTCATTATTTTGATTTGTCAAACAAATTGGTTAACTGATAAGTCTAATTTAATTGAGGAGCATTTTTGCAAACATTGTTTCACGATACATTTTTTTGGGGGATAATGTTTGGTCGTAATGGTTCTTCCAAAGCTTTCTAGTACAAACAAGTATGGTTAGTTATCATTAGTTGTATATTGTAATGGAGACGATTTCATTGCCGTAATTTCCACTAAATGCAATAGCATTTCTTGCTGCATTATACCTGCTCAAAGCAGTTTTTGCTTTCATAGGTTGTAATAGAAAAAAAAAACTAAGTAGCCTATTTTAAGACACTAACCTCTAGTAGATGTATTGTAGATATCATAGTGTGCATATCCAGCAATTCTAGTGAGGGCAAATGGAAAATTGTTGGACTATAGAAAAAATGAGGAGGCTCCCAAGCACAACCTGGAAGACAATCGCTCTCCAATATAAAAACTGAATATACAGAAGCAAAAGAAACAATTGGAACAATCAAATCAAAAAAGTTTACAACATTAAAGCTCGGCCAAAACTTTTCTCTAGAACTAGCTACAATTTCAAACAAAACCATGCCGAAAGTCAAACCTGTAGGACAATAAAATTTATTCAACCGTCTAAATATTTGGTCGAAAGAATAAAACCTTCACAGGTCTACTAAAAGCATTGTAAAAAAATACAAGTAGGGTAACGGCAGGTAGAATGGGCCACTTAAGGAAACAGTAGCACGAAATTTTATTTTTCGTGGAATGAGATAAAACTGCTTAAAATGTTATATTCATCAGTTTTCGTTAAATGGCCAAAGTTAAAAACAGAATCCTTTCTACTAACAAAATAGATATGACAATTTACATTTAAGGTGATATTCTAAAGAAATTGAAATACTATATGTCGGGTGTTAAGGGCCGCACCAAACAACACAAGCTTTTAAATAAGAACAATGAGTATTTTGAGTAAAAATAGGTATATTCTGGTTAAGCGTCAGTAAAACAGTAACTAAATTATTTTCTGGCAGCTCATACCTGCGATTTATTTAATTTACAAACATCAAAATAGTAATATAACGAATCGTCAATGTCCACGCAAAGTTGATGTGACTAATCTCTACAAATTCTGCTCTTCTGGACCAAATTTTCGTCCAAATGGGATTTTTCTCTTAATTTTCTTGGCAGCTTGTTTTTCGTCCACTGTATTTTTCTTCAATTAACATGTTTTTACCTGGTGTTCATGTTACTATGTCACTCTTTGCTGCCTTTCTCTTTCGACTCTTCACCCTATTCTCGCTGCAAAAGGGCAAAGGAGAGAGCTGCTTCAAAATACGTGCAAACGCAGATTGCGTGGATATGGACGGTAAAGCTTTGGTTACTATAGAAGTAGTCACAGAAAGTGATGCAGTTATTATATTGGAAGGAAAAGCTGCGGAGCGTCCTGCAGCACCTAAGGTTAAAAACACAATAAGGTAATCTTTCGAACACTACCCCGTTGCTTCATCAATCTATGCTGCTAACTATTAGCACATCATTATTATTATTATTACCCGCCGCCGTTCCCCTAATGCTAGCACGAGCCATGGGGCTGCAACTCTATACACCGAGTTTGAAATTGATGTGCAGCGCCATCTGTCCCAATTTGCTAGTACAACTGGTAAATTAATAATCATGTAAACCATCAGATGGCTTTGATAAACAAAAAATAATTTAATTGGAAGGATTGATGGATAGAACAATGGAATTATCCGTCATTGCTAATATTCATTTTTTTTACTTGTTGTTGTTATATATGTTCTGTTATTCTTACTGTGTTTCGTTAATTAACCTGTTTGTATACGTACCTATTGACAGTTTTAGTGAATTTGGACGATATTATTGTGATTTACATTGAACTTTGTATATGTATGTATAGGCACATAGGAAATTTATTTATTCATTTTGAAATTACAATAGCAGAGAATATGTATTATTTGCAGATTCGTTTTTGTAGGATATCTGTTTGTGTATATGTAATATTTCGTATATATTAAACTAACAACAGCAACGAGATTTTTTTGCAATAAAATAGCAATAAAGAGGGCGCTTTGGTACACGGCCAGAATGACCAACTAACAGCAAGTGGCATTTAAGTGGCGCCAATATTCTGAGCTTCCTAAACAAAAAAATGCTATTTACTTTAAGAAGGCTGAGGAACAACAAAGCACCTGAACGTCGAAATGGAGTATCACAGAAGTGGTGGAGTAAATGGTAGTAGACAATTCAGAATATGTAGTTGAAACCATAAATGAATTGGAAATATATCCAGTTCTGTAGCTACATGGTTAACAAAGAAACTGGAGAGTCCATTGAAGGGAAAAAACTAAATCAGCAAAACTGTTTGCGGATGACATTAGCAGAATTGTAACTACAAAAGAAGAATAAAGCTTAACTAGGTACAGACGACAGGATTTCAACTTATTTCTCAGAAAATCAAGGTCGTATATCCAACTACCAAACGGAAGATCTAATTTGAAGTTCAATAACACAAGATACCTACTTCTAAAAGGACAACGTTGCTACATGTATTGTGATAACCAAAAATTTTATTCTAGTTATGAGCAGGAAATGCGCTATGAGTGAAGACAAAGTGAACTGGTCTGATTTTGGCCAACTATAATCTGATTTGATGTAGTTTTCTCGGGTAATGACTACTATGTAGGTCCTAAAATATATTGAAAATTGGACTAGCTATTACCAACATTAATAATTTTACTTCCTCCAAAACTAATTTCTCCACTGCAACGAAAAATATATTGACACTGTGTAGTCAGTATCATATTTTTTTTAAGCGTCCATGGGCGGGTAACCCCGTGCGGCCGCTCGGCCAAATAGGCCTTCCATCCCAGTTGCAGCCGTGAGAAAAAGTGTGCAAGCTGGTCGCGAGCTAGTTTCTCTGCTTTGGGTTCGTCCAATCTCGCGATCCCAAAGTAGCTCCGCCTCTCCTCGTCCCAAGCAGGGCAGTCGGAAAGGAGATGCACGAGAGTTTCCTCCACGTCTCCGCAGCTTCTGCACTGGGGAGAGTTTACTAAGTCCATGCGAAACAGTTGTTTGTTCAGTGTACAGTGCCCAGTCAGGATGCCTGTTAGCATCCTTAGCCTGGGCCTGCTCATGGAGACAGCTTTATGGAGCCTATCCTGGTAAGGATGAACACCCAGGATTTTACAGTGTCTCATTCCAGTGAGTCCCCTCCAGTGGAACCGGTGTCTGGCAGCGAGCTGAGTTCTGACGAAAGCCTTGACGCAACCATAGAAGCCCCCACGCGTCGGTTCCGGACCTATGTGTGGTCGCTCACTGGCTGCTCTGGCTAGCCCGTCTGCAATTTCATTACCCCTAATCTCGGAGAGGCCCGGCACGCATCTCAGCGTAACGCTGCAAAGTTCTGCCAGTTGATTCAGCTTCCTGTGGCAGTTCAAAACAACCTCATAATCAAACTTGACAGCCTGTAATGCCTTGAGAGTACCCTGGCTGTCCGAAAGAATTTCCACCACTTCATTTCTATGCGAGGAGGTTAAAATTCCTTCTACGCACGTCTGAATGGCTATAATTTCGGCCTGGAAAACGGAAGGTGAGCGCCCAAGGCCGACGGATTCACCCTGTGACTCCCCATCCTTCCAGATTCCAATGCCCGTGCCATTTGACGTTTTGGAGGCATCTACAAACCAAAGCTGGAGCCCATGCTTGCGTTTGCAGATGTCGGATAAAGCAGTCTTCCTGTTGGGGATGTCAACTTTATAGTTTCGAGTGAAACTAAAGATGGGCGGGATCCTGTCCGGTCTAACGGACAGTGGTGCCGTCTTTTCGATATATGTGAAGATGCCAGTATGGTCACTGGCTCTGCCAGTGAGACCTTTGCATCCACTGCATCTTAACCTGACCACACCTCTGACCACAACGCCAGGTGTAGCGGAGGGATACCAAGTATGGCCTCCATGACCGCCGTCGGCGTCGAGGACATGGCCCCCGTGATGCCCAAGCATGCAATCCTCTGAACTTTGTTCAGGATACTTACCGCATACCCTAGGCTGGCTTTGTGCCACCAGACCAGTGATGCGTAAGTTATGGAGGGTGTTATAACCTTCGTGTACAGCCAATGCATCATTACAGGTTTCAGCCCCCACATTTTGCCAAACATTGCTCTGCACGCCCAGAAGGATCTCATCGCTTTGTTCGTCACTTGTTCCAGGTGCGATTTGTACGTCAATTTGGCGTCCAGAATTACGCCCAGATAGATACCAGATTTTGGCTAATAAAACCAGTCTTGCTCGAAATTTGTAGGGTGTAGGATGCAATTTAGTAATGCTGGAGACACAAAGTGATTATGTGGCGCGACCAGATGTTGCGCAACTGAAGACGTGCCTTGGGTTTGAGTACATCACAGCAAAATTTAAGTGGCAACCAGCCAAATTCCTATGTTGTCTTAACCTCCATTTCTACTTGATTTGAGCATTCATCAAACATTACAAAAACTTTTGTGTGAAAATCTTCTGAAGAACTTCTGAACTAATATCACGAAGAGGCTGACTAATTTTTTACTACAAAGGCAAAATTGTCGCTGCCAAGCGATGCGCAAGACACCTCTTTGTAATTCAGAATACGCAATTTTACCTCTCTAATGGCCGTGCAGTACAGAATACACGGTCCAGAAGATACATTATCCGCGTATGCCTCATACATAACCTTCATATATTATAAAATTACCCCATAAATTTTATCGGGGCCGAGAAAAGCGTACGTAGCATAGAAGTAGGACAACGAAATAGTGTAGCGCAATAGAAGAAGGGGAAGATCTCTACAACGTGGGTGGAGCGTTAAATCTTCACGTCTATCTCTGACGAGGAAAGCCGTTCACATATTACGCGTAATCTAGGTACATAACTGATACCATAAACTAAATACGATCCTCAATATGACATCCAAGAGAAAATCACGGATTCGGGACCAGCCGGCGTCTTCCACTTTTAAAGCCCGGAGTTCGGCGGGAGAATTGCGCACGCGCCCCGCATTACATAAAGAAAGGGCCACTATTAAACCGGTCCCCGGTTATTTTTCATGGGGGCTGCATTTCATTTCGTTGGATATCTTTGATAAATGAACCGCTATCAATTTTTGTTCACGTCAGAAGTAAATCTTTGCTCGTATATTACATTTAAAAATGTGCTGCCGTAGTTGTGGAATGAGCGTAGGCGGTGCTGAAACGCCGACTCGGATCTTAATAAACGGGGGGAGGGCTAAACCCTTAAGGCTATTTAACTTCATATAAGGGAACCTATTGGACGTTATATTGTCCCGTTGAGATATATATTTAATCAAGTTGCGCGCCCGTGTGTTCGGAAGATGTCAGAAATATTAATATTAGTAAGTTGTATGACCTGATATTCTTTTATTATGTATGAAGCGTACCAGGCCCGACGCCGACGGTGGAGTGAGACCGTATTTTCTAATCCGTCAGCTCCCTTCTTCGTCGACCAATTATAGGCTAGTCAATTAAGAGTCAGTTTTTTATAATTTTGAACACACTATACCTACTATTACCTTTGAGATACACCGCACTTGACATCAATTTATCTACGACGACTGCTGCTACGACTTTCACCTCACGGACGAAAAAAATAAGCTCCAGAGGAGAGATAACCGGCGTGTAACGTGCTACCGCCAACGGCGCAGCTTTTCCAAAATATTTTTTTTATTATTTTTTACGACCACCATAATGAAAATAAACTTGTCCGTAACGTTGTATTTTCCGGGGTGTTGTAGCTCGCCGCCGCGCCGTGCACAATATTTATGTCCTAAGCGTCGTACGCCCTCGGAATATAGTTTTTAAATTTGGATGTCCGGTCACGATTCGCCTCCATCGAGCGCGCGTTATCTCCCGGCCTCGCCGCCGAGATAAATCCCACGGAGCGCGGGCGATGTTGTCAAAGTAGAAGAGAGAATGCGGACTTTGCCCACACCGTGCACATTTTGGAGTATAGACGTTATATAGGGGATGACCGTGACGGACGTCCGATTTTAGCGTTTTCATGTTTCTCCCTAGGAAATGTTGTTGTAGTGTTCTGATGATGGCGACATCACGTTGTTGTCTTCGAGTGAATCGATTTTCAGTTCTGTGGAGCAATTTTTGGATTGTGATGCGATTACATTGATTGGAGGAGAATTAGGTTGCATTCCTTACAATTTCCAAGCTTCAGGATTTATGCGAGGATAATGGTAATACGTTTTTTACCTTCTCTGCTTCTGTATAATTTTTCGAAACTTCTCCTTTTGCTGTGGGTGCGCAAAGAGGAGATGCACCTATCACAGGTTTCCACGGCCTCTTAGTAATAATATTTTCCTTCCCAACTTTCATGGTATGATTGCACATTGTGCTCCTGAAGAAACCAGCCAGATTATTGACGAAATATCGAGTTACTCTACTTTCGATCACACCAGTAGTGTATTTCATTCGATTTTTTGGCGTTTTACTAAATTGTGTCAGAAGAGAGATCTATTGATTTTCGTTGACAGAAAGTGAAGCTGACCACCTTCAGCTTCACTTGGACAAAAGTATCCATTCAAATGAGCGATATTACTCTAAAACTGGGTCAGTATTTGGAAATTCCTCCAAATTATTCTAACCTTGTTAATTTGACTATTTCTCGAAGAAGGTTAATAAGTCTGTAGATTTGGTGTCACAAATGTATTCATAAGATTTGCACAAAATGGGGAAGGTTGTAATGGTACGTGTAAAGATAATTTCTTCATTGGTTATTTCAGTCAATTAAACTATTCAGAATAGGGAGAAAAGCGAATAAATATGAACATTCTTTACTGTATAAACGATTTCCATAGTTATAGTTATATTTATGTACATTCCAATTGAATGTAGGTGATAAGTTAGGGACTATAAGTGTATAAGTGTTTAGTCTAGTTTCAAGATGGGTGTGAATTCAATATGTATGAGCCGCCAACCCTCATAAACAATGTCTTCATACACATAAATGACACCATTTCTCATATGTATGTACACTCTCTTTCTAAAGTAATGTCTCCCCCAGCCAACGGGTTCATATCAATAACGTCTTCCAATGGATGGGGCGACTTCCGTTACCCAGCATTGCTATAACCAAGGTCGCCTAACCGCTAAAGTACGCCCATTGGAATGCATTATTGATATGCACCCGTTGGCTGGGGGAGACATTACTTTAAAAAGAAAGTGTACATATATAGTTTCTTATCGGCATCTAACGGGGTACAAACCAGGGAACCGGTGAGAACTAGGGAGTCGGTTGCTTTGTACAAATTGTGACAAATTATTTTGACGTAATTTAACAATTGCGTCCAATTGTGTCAAAACGTATTGATGAGCTGTCAGATTTGGTTAGTGGAGTATCATTAATATTTTATAGTAAAAATTGTGTTTGTAGAAAAATATTGTGCGATACACGTGTTAAAAATGCAATTTTATTTCACTCGTACTTTTACTTTTACTCGTGAAATAAAATCGCACTTTTAACACTGGTATCGCAAATAACTATTATATTATCTTTTTGTGTTTCTACTACGTTTAAACAAGAGAATCAGTTGTTTTAAAACTATTTGCTTGTAAAAATCGATCCACAGCCTAAAGGCCACTTTACACCATGCTAGGATTCATACTTTTCCTATACTAGATTCTATTCTAGGATTTTCTAAATACTTTCTTAGGTGGGAGTACAACAAATCAATACGTGATGGCACTACTAAATAGCTTTTAGGTTCTACCAACTTGACCAACATAACCTACCTTCGTTTCATATAATATCTATACTGAACTTGTATTTATTTTCCGATGTTGGCCAGTCTGCCAAAAGTACTTCTGCGCATGTTCTAGTATCAATGTAGAAACAAAAATAGGACAGAATCTAGTTTTTAAAATAGTATAGCATCTAATATAGTTTGGTGTAAAGTGGCCTTTACATGATACTTTTTCTAACTATTTTTTTTCTAGTTTCTAGAAAATACTATAGAAAAAGTATGAATCTAGCATGGTGTAAAGTGGCCTTAATACAAATGGACTATCAAGATTGCCTCCAAGAAAGCGTGCTACTTTGGGATGTGGACATTTGTACAGGAAAATTAAGTTATACTGAACATATACAAGATAATAGTAACCCTACAATAAAGAAAACACAGATAACACTGCAAATTTCAAATACTTTAGGGAAAATACATAAATATTCATAAATATGTATATTTATTATTTAGCAATAATAATGGATGTTTCGGGGATAAGTGTTTACCATATTATTGGTGAATGTAAAGCTAGACGACTAATTTCACCACCATTAAAATGAGTTGGAAGAAAGGCGCTGCTACCTACAGTTGAGGATAGTATTAAATACATAATAAATACAATCACACATGGCTTTTTTTACTATGGAGTAGGTACTTCCTACATTAAACAAAATATTTAACAAAATATGGGAAAATCAAAAGACACTTCCAATGAGTCGTTCAACCTTGTATAAATTAATGAAGATGTTTAATTTTCAAGAAATTACCTGATAATAGCCTTACTGTAGTGGATAATGCTTCTTACCATAGCAGAAAAAGGATAAAAAATACTAACAACTTTAACATAAAAGCAGAAATACATACCGTTTGATCCCTCCATGGTGCGATTAGAGTTGTTGAAAATAACGAATCATCACAAAGAAGATTACAATGTATACGCAGTGGACAAAATGGAAAAACAGAGTAATAAAATTGTCTTTAGATCACCACCTTACCATTGTGAATAGAATCCTTTTGAATTAGGTTGGGCACAAATAAGAAAGTAACTGCAAAAAATTGATAAATTTGATGATTTTCCATGCATGATGGATCCATATTTTATGCCATAAAAAATAAAACGTTTGTTAATCTATTGTGGCTCGTTGTAAGTTTGAAGTAACATACCGTCAGGAGAAGTTCTTGGATTCACAAGTGTCCACACACAATAGAGAAATCCCCAAATAGTTTTAGTTTATTATTTCTCACTTTATTTTACGATCAATTTTGATTC